>SNQJ01S0077498.1:35855-72309 GCA_010110895.2 Picea sitchensis | reverse complement strand
ATTGAAGGATGTGGGAAAAATTCTCCATCATTTCGTCCCTCTGTCGCGTGAGAGCTTGCTCAAGCAACAGACTGATAGGATCGTCTGCTCCGTCGTTTTTATTTCCTTCTGCCATTGAGGGTTTCTTGGGTGTGTGAGAGAGATTGTCTTCAAGAGAGACAAACTCAAGACCCAACTTTCTATACTTGAACCTCATCGGGGACATGCACTGAAAAAACGATCAAGAACAGCCTGCTCTGATACCACTGATCCGGATTATTTTAAGCACGAAATGAGAGCGGAGATATAATAAAGAATTGCACAGAGATATCGCATATATCCAATAATATAAAAGAAATATATCAGAGGTGCAACCATAAACAAATATATACAATAATACATGATTTCTATTAATGAAAGAAATGTACAGAGACTGTAAAAATACAAAGTGAAAGACTCGTTAGAATGGTGGCAGCTTATCTCTGATAAGAGATGTGATGGCTACTCGCATTCGCAAGAAGATGATCACAATGAGGCTCTGAAGTCATTTTTACAATAAATAGGAATGCCAAAAACCCTCGACATCCAAAAATCTAACCGTAGGAGATGAAACACCAAAAGTCATGTGGACCCTGTTTGGGTAAGTTGGTGCATCAACTTCTTGGGGTCGTAACTTTTGCATACGATCTTCGTTTTAGGTGTATGATAGCCCGTTGGAAAGGTATCGTCAAGGAGATTCATTTTTGGGCCTCAATAATTCCGTTGCCTATCATTGAGTTGGGAAGATCCTGAAAAACCTTCATTTAGGCTCTCCTTCTTCTGGCTCGTCTAGTTCACCAGGCTGGAGCTTGGCGGTAGCAACGGTTGCACTGGGTTCCACGTCAATGATCCATATTCCCCTTTCTAGTTCTGACTCAGAGTTAAAACCTGCATCTCATTCAAAGGATTTCACTTTGGCCACCAATGACTTCTTTGAGTGGCAGTCAGCAGTGTTATGTCAAGGGCTCTTATGGAAGTCGCACCACTTCCCGATATCTTTCTTTGTTTTTCCGGTGTCCTTATTTGCTTGCGGCTTGGAATGGTTGTCTTGATATTGTCCATCTTTTCTCTGTCCTTTGTTCTGTGGGTTGGGGTCACCCTTTCCTAGCTTTTGTTGTGAGGGGTTCCCAAGCCCAAATTTTCGCGTCTTTTGCTTGAGCTTCTACTCGATTATGATGGCATATCGTTAGGCCACACCCAAGGATGAGATGTCTAGAAAATCCATTTCGGTCTGGATGTATCTATGCAGAGCACCGCGATACTTGAGCACCAAATGTTTCTTTGAATCTTTGATACCCATCTTGGTGTGCAATATATGCAAGATATTTGTGAAATTTGGCACTGCTTGGTCTCTTTCTTGCCACAGTGTGGTCCATTTGGTATACAAGTCGTCATAACTTCCGAAAGGGTAGTATTTTTCCTTAATATCATCCCTGAAGGATTCCCAGGTGGCCATGACTGTAAATAATGGGGGTTCCTCTGTTTCATTTTTCTCACAGAACGTTTCCCACCAATCTTTGACATGGGGAATGGCTTTGAGGAGTGCAAAAGTAATATTTTCTCTATTCCAAAAGTTATGGACCGAAAAATAACCTTCTAGTAGATTCAACCACTTGTCTACAACATCTAATTCTATCTCACCTTCAAATATAGGAATATCAAATTTTATTTGTACCTTGAAGGGGGCAACGCCTCCGCTCGAAGAAGATGCGTCGCCTGTTGGTATTCGCCGAAGGATTTGCGTGAAACTATCCATCATCTTGTTCCTTTGTTGCCTTAGGGATTCCTCAAGAAACATTTTGAAAGGATCTCATGTCACATCATCGTTCTTATCTCCTTCCATGAGAGGTCGCTTGGGCGTGCGAGAGATTTTTTCCTCAAGAGAAACAAGCTCAAGACCCAACTCTTTGTACTTCGACCTCGTTGGGTACATGCATCAAGACGACAAGGAGCAGACTTCCCTGATACCACTGATCGAGATTTTATGAACAAAATGAAATGACTATAGATTATTAACAGGTGCTTAACACAAAATAACAGAGATACAGTAAAACTGATTTTCTATTCAATAAGGAAATAAGTTGAAACTATAAAATGCAGCGGAAAACAAGCCTATTGGAATGGTGGTGGATTATCTCTGAGAAGAGATGCCACGGCATCACTCATTTGCCAGAAGATGGTTACAATGAGAATCTGAAGGCCTTTTTACAATAAACAGGAATGTCAAAAACACTAGACATCCAAAAACCTAACCCTAGGAGATGAAGCGCCAAAAGTCATGTGGACCTCGTTTGGGTAAGTCATCACATCAACTTCCTGGGGTCATAACTTTTGCATACGATCTTTGTTTGATGTGCTCAATACCTCATTCGAAAGATCTATCCGAGGACTACAACTTTTGTTGCTCTCCATGTTGCTCTCCATTTTCCCAAAAAACGTCGTTTAGGGCCTCAAAACGGCTCCGGAAGTTCAGGACCCGAACAACTGCTAAAAACAGTAAATTGCCAAAATTGCTAGAAAATTGTTTTGAGCCAGTTGGAAAAGGTGGGTGGCCACCGATATCCACCTGGATCACTCCTTGACCTAGGGCAAGATCTACCCAATAGGACACCTTGTCAACCCTCCCATACTTAAGCTTGGCAAGTCACATAGTGTCTCTGAGTTATTAATTGTTTGATATAGCAATATTTGATGCACATGCTTAGATGGCTTATTTATTTATTACATCCACTTATCATGATTTTATGACTTGAAATCCTTGGAGGGTGTTTTCATTTGTCTTTGCAGGACCTAATTGGTGGACATTTTTGGGAGAACAAGATTATCTTGGGTTTCCATGGGGATACAAGCCCACAGGTTGGATGTCAGGGCTCGCATGCCAGATGAGAGAGAGTTTACTTGGACAACCTTGATGATGACTTGGATGACCTAGCTTATCCATTGCTTGCCAAACGATTTTCCTAGGAGGGGAAAAACGTCCCACTTTTGAGCATGACGCTATGATATTAGGGGATAGGGCTTGGTGGTGAGGTGCCACTCATTTTCACTTGGGCATTTTGAGGAGAAGAGGGTTTTCGCCATGATGATATCACTTAGATGCTTGACACATGGCCTAGGGAGGCCCTTCCATGCTTCTCCAACACCAACGACCTCCTCATAGTGGCAAAATGTCCCCTGAAGGGGTGACGTCATCCTAGATTAGGGTTTAATTTGAGCAAAAGATGAAATTTTAAGTGAATTGTTTAATATTACTGTGTTAAGGGGGGGATATTAGGGTTGTTGACCTCTAATCTTGTGTTTTACTCCTTATTTTTTTGACAAGCCATGTTGGATAATTTTTGTATAAATAGAGATCATAAGATCTTATTTTGAATCATCACTCTCCACTTGTGAGAGGCTTTAGTCTGAAATTTTCATCCTCCTTAGATCTTTAGCTCTTGTGAAATCGTGTATGGATATGGTTGTGAATGGTTAATGGAAGAAGTGATGTGCTAGCCTTGGAAGGTTATTTTCTAGCTCTTGTGGTGGATTATCTTACCATCTCTCTTGATCTTAGTATGGTTTTTACTCTCTTGCTATCATGTTATTGAAGACAAGTATTGGTATGCTAGGATCTAGGTGGGAAGTATAAGGGCATACACCCCCACCATAGTCTTCACCATTTTATTTCCCTATCTCATTGATTAAGGTTTTGCTAATAGAAGTATAAGGGAATACACCCTCTTAGCTTAAAACCTAGCTTAGTGTTGGCATCCATAATGATTTTGATATTTAATACGATCAAAAGAGGTTACACTTTCGATAGCTTCCATCACCTCCAATTTGTAAACATTTTTCCCGAGTTTTTTAACGATTGTTGGATTAAAACCTACCTTATTCAATATTTATTGTTTGCATTTTCATTTCTTTTATTTTTAATTCATGACTGTAAGCATGAATTAAACATAAAACTTGGCTTGGTTCAATAACTTAGTACCTTATAAATATTTTTTTTAAATCCACCCATATGTAATTGAAATTCAAGTCTTATGAAATGGTTGATTAATCCATTATTATTTTTTTGTGTTAATATGGTTGTTATGAATTCAATGATTCAATAGTTCATTTTCGAATTGTTTTGATGCATGAACAACCTTGGTTAAAATATTGATATTCTTCTCATGAGTTTAGTGATCGTATCAGCATTCATGCCAATGAGTACAGACATGATGTACTTGTGTTTTCACCTCACCTTGTTGGCTCAAAAATCTAATGAAGCTATTCATTATCTACATAGGATTTTGTACTCTGTAGGTTTGGCACTCATCGTGAGAGATGGTAAGGAATTCAATGAACCCACTGGTTTTCATTCTCACCAATTCCCCTATCCAAGTTATGATAGCCCCTAGGATCTGCTATTTTCATACTTCCACTCTCCACTCAGGTTTGTTTATATTGCTCGCACGTTGGGGATCTAAAACTATTCTGAGTGATTTCTGTTGCATCCTTGTTACATTGGTCATGGCACCCATCGTTCGTATAGAGCCGAACGGATGCTAGGCCTTACTATCCTATGACGACATTATTGATGATCTAAAGGATCATGGTTGGGATATATTCCTCAAAAATTTCGAGGGTTATAATCTCCAGGTTGCAAAGGCTTTCGCACAAACCTTTGATGGTTTCAAAGCCAAGATTGGAGACATACAATTAGAATTGACAAAGGAATTCGTGACCAAAGAAATAGGGCTCCCATCAAAGGGAGAGAGGTAGTTTAAAAATTCCATAATAGAATAGGTCTCGTTGAGTTTGTTTATGACCTTCCGTAATACCACTTACTGCATAAAAGGTATTCCTATCACTCTGTTAAAGCCTAGATGGCATAGTTTACTGTTAATTATGAAGCAATTTGTTACGAGCGAAGGTCAATACAGTCTGGTTTTTCTATACCATATCCTTTTTCTTATGAATTTCATAGGTTTCGAGTTAGATATGCCCTTTTACATATTGATAAGTATCTACAAGATGTCCAAGCGTTACAAGCAACAGGACATCAATTCGAGCATGTTCCACCATGGAATTGTTAAATTTGTGTTGGTGTATCATCTGTCAAACATAGGTGAAAGTTGGGAGACCTTTCTGATGAGAAATGGATTTTCCCAGGCTGACCCTATAGCCAACCCTCTTTTAAATGCAAACCCTAACTTGGACAAGCCAGCGGTTGAAAGTCAGTTCTTTAATTCAATTAATGAACCTGAGTTTATTGATAAAACCCCTCTATATAAAGGATCACCGTGTAGGTTTTCACCTGCTAGATATCTAGAACAAGTGACTGACGAATTGAAGTAAAATGATCCTCATGTGCCTGTGAACGATTCTAGTTTGAACGTTGATGTTAAATCTGATGACAAGAAACTTTGTACAAGAAGGAAACAATAGTGCACAGATTTGGGTTTCAAGAATAAGAAGGTCGATCGCCTAATCTCTAGAAAACTAAGTAACAAAAAGGATACTCATCTGAGCTTGATCGATCTGATTGAGATCGACGAGGGTTCAGATCCTAAGGTAGAGGAATTTTTAGCTCCAGAAGATCTAGAAGGTCAGTGTTCCAGGAGGGAAGTTATCACCCATGTTGAACAATATGATTTTGTGACCAATTTACCTCCATCTCTTAAAGGTAAAGAAGGATTTTCAGGCATTGGGAACGATCTGGAACAAGAAGAAGGTAAGAATGAAACATCCATGGTCGACTGTGTCTTGCATCGATCTACCATCTCCCCGATACACTGTGATAGTTGTCTCAATTGGGTAGAGAGCTACTATGTCGATGTTCCTCTCTTACAGGTCCGAATTAGAACCTTGACTGCTCAGAATGATCTGCTGAAGCAAGAGAACCTTGATCTCAAGGCACATATAGAGAGGAAGAATAAATGAATCAATAGGTTTGGAAACATAGTCATTAATAATACGACCAATGTTAAAGAAATTATAAACTATGAACTGTCTGGTCCCTCTTTAGCAAATTTTTAATGGTAAAACAATTTTATTTTCATTTCATTAATTTATGTTATCTAAGTCGAAATAAGTAGATTTGAATTTTGATTTTATTTACTAAAGTTAAGACTAGATACAGAATATATGATTCTATAGCCAAGTCTCTTTTTAATAATAATTAGTTTTTAGTAATTATTTTTCTAATTTATCAAATTGGTTTTGCTATTCTCAGGAATGGGAGATCGTGTTGTTGATTGCTTGGAGTAAATACTTTCAATTATACACTTAAATGATCATTAGTTTCTCCTTCTTTATGTTTTATAAAACTTTGATTTAATTTTGAACAAAATGACTCTTGTATGAGTGGTTTCCAATTTACTATTTTTGTAATATTACTTGATTTTGGGAGATTCAACTCTATCGTGTGTGATATGAGTATTTGGATCCTGGATTATTTTAAATATTGTTCACTCTTCTAGTGAAAGACATCTTTGATTTGAACGCATTATGGATATGTAATTCCCAAGACTGTATGGACAAGTTGTTCACATCTCGGCTTTAGACCAGCGTGACATTGTTCCATTATGTTTTTCCTTTTATATTCTGGGATATTAATATGTTAAACAACTTTATTCTTATTAGCATATAATGTTTCATTTTATTCAATGCTTTAAATCCTGCCTATAATTTGTTGTTCATATATTGTATATGTGATCGTTATTTCATTTTAATATCATTGATTTATGCTTGATGTTAAATTGATGTGTTATATGAATGTTTCATGTTAAATTTATTTTACCATAAGCACTCGTCATTACAAGGTCACTGGATCTACATGTTTATTTATCTTCTCTTATATTATTGCTCCAAAAATACCTTGAGTTTATCTCTCATAGGAAAGATAGCTGGAAATTTGAATTGTGCAGGGATATAAACACATTTTGTGACTAATCATCAGGTTAGTTTTATTCATATTCAATCTCTGTTATTAGTTTATTTACTAATGAAATAAGACAGTTTAAATTGGTTGTGACCATTACTCTGTTCTTGTTTCAAATTATGTTTTATTAGTATCTTTAGAGTTCTTAGATTTTAAACTATTAAACAGAAAATATAAAAATATGTGCTTTCTTTATCTACTTCGTAAACAATTGCAAAAACATTGATTTCACAAGACATCCCCCAAAAACTTGCAATTTGTAAATACCTTGTTCATATTTATGTTTTTGTTTTAACACTTGTAAATAATTAAATTCATGTACATAGTATCGTAGTTATAGCTTTAGAATAGTTTATTTCTTTTCTTTGTTTTAGGACCCTAGTTGTCTAACGGATCCATTAAACCCGTCAGGATAGATCATACCAAACGGCTTGGGTTAATTAGACAACCCCAGTCTAGATCTATCCTTCCAGTTGATGGTGTGTCACTTACACCTGTCAACAAATGGCGCTAGAAGGAGGGCCTGAATTTAATTGATGGCACGTGGAGTTCGCAAGACTCCTCCCTCACACACTCGCTCCCCTATCATAACACGTAGTTGCTCAGACAATAACGTTACACTTGAAACAACAACTACCTCAAACGATAACTCTGAGATTCTCTTTGAACCAGTGACACCAGTTCCTCAAGAGGTCGACGTCCAAGAAAGTGTTCGTCGGTCACTCATAAGAACGCATAGTGACTTAGCCCGTATCAGAAAACCTGGTAGGCCACTAAATCAACCCCTTGATTTCTTGGACATCCGAGAACAACTTCAAGGTATTAGTCTGCTCCAAAACCCATTAGGTGAAAATACTACCAATCCTACTGAAACACCTATCGTCAGAGTCGGAGGATCTGGTATTCCACCTTCCCCACCCGATTCATCTCCATCCCCTTCAGACAAAGATAGTTCTTCATCAGAACCATCTCAGTCTTTGACACCACCAACTCCCATGGAAAATCAAAACAATCCTGCCAGACCTTGGCTCGATCAATATGTCGTGGTTGTACCTAAACCCCAACACCCATTACCAAAACACCCGAAGAAATGGCTGCCCAAATTTGATCCAGATGCAAAGCAGTCCACTGAGGATCAAATCAAAAAATTTATGTTGGCCATTACACTTTGGATTGTTGAACATGAGGATGTAGTATGCAGATTATTCCCTTATACTTTTGATGGAAATGCCTCCACATGGTATTTTGCCCAGCAGCCCCAGACCATCATCTCTTGGGACAAGTTTGAAACTTGTTTCTTGGAAAAAATTGGAGATGATAAATCTTCTGAAGTCTTGGTTATGGAACTCTCCAGTCTAAAAATGAATCCTAAGGAAAAAGTGAAAGACTTTAACCAAATATTTCTCACTTTGAAGAATAAAATCGCTGCAGATTCAATGCCTACAGAAACTCTAATTGTTGCATATTATACTAAAGCCTTGCACAATAATATAGTCATATGGGTCAAAAGGGATAAAAAGAACACATTGTTAGAAGCCTTTGAGGAGGCAAGACAAATTGAAAAAGATATATTAATCTTAAAATACAATCTTAGCAGTGAATTTGAAATAGCTTCATCTTCTAAAAAGAAAATAGAGATCCTTACTAGTCCTCCTCAAACTAAAAATCAACCAGAAAAAATAGACTTAGAAAGCTTATAGAAATCTTTCTAAAAATTGTCCAATCAGGTGTTGACTTGAAGAGATCATCCGAGGAGGCATCAACAAGCAAAGGAATTTTTAAACCTCCTTTCAAAAAACCTTTTCCTCCCAACTGGCCAAACCCAACCACAGAAGGTCTAAATTTTGAAAGTTTATTGTATGCTTTGAAAACCATCTTAGAAGCTCATGATCATTCTGCTTATGTTCCTCCTAGTAACTATGGAGATGTAGTATAGGAAGGGGTACTGGAAGAAGAATATTCATCTCCTCCTATTTTTGGTCACTTGTCAGATAGTATTTTCCAAGCAAACTTTGAAACTGTCCACCCCTACAACACAAGAAGCAAAACCCAAAACAAACTCTTTTCTGAAATGAGTAAAAATGTGTTTCCAAAATAATCAAAGAAAGATGAAATTAAACAAAGCTTAGAAGCCCCTATTTTAGAATACGATTTAATTAAAGATCTAAAAAAATTGAGGGCTAATATTTTTGTTTTTGAGCTGTTGAAATTTCCCCTTATTTTGCAGAAAATGCTTCAAAGTATTGTTGAAAACAGCGAAAAGAATGATCCTAATAGAAAAAAATCAGCAGAAATTGATTTAAATACTGTCAAAAAGGTCCCAACTAAGACAACATCTGAACCTCTAGAAAAAAGGGACTTAGCAGAAAAAAAATGTAGGAAATGTAGATAAAACTATTTTAGGGATAGCAGCTAAAAATCCACAGAATTTTGTTGTTAATGCTCGAAAAAATGTCTCGCCTTTTTTGCTAACCTTTGAAATTTTTAATCGAAACGTACATAATTGCATGGTCGATTCCGGTGCATCATCAAACGTGATGCCTCTATCTGTTTTCCAAAAAATAAATGCAGAATTTAAACCTTCTAATCTTGAAATCATTCAGCTAGATCGAACTAACGCTAAAGTGATTGGTGAGCTTAAAAATGTACTTATTAGACTATCATCCAATCCAAAGGTTCATCGGATTATTGAAATTATCGTTGTTGATATCCCTAAATTTGATGGTTTGTTCTTAAGAAGGGATTGGTCAGAACAATTGCATGGTTACTTTGCCACAGATTGGTCTCACTTGTGGTTGTCTGAAAATGGATAGGCCAACAAAATCAAAATAAATAGAGAACGGTATCTGAAGTATAATGTAATAGATCTAAATGATCCAAATGAGTCATTCATTACATCTGCAAACTCATTTGAAATGCAAGGAATGAATACCTTCTTTGGTAATTTCATGACCGAAATTTCTTCTATTTCTGATCTCGAGCAGCAATCTGAAGTTATAACCTATACTCAGACATTGACCTTGCCAAGTATGCCAAGTACTGTTGAAGATGCATGAATCTGGTCTTTATACTTTGATGGATCCAAATCCAAAGAAGGAGCAAGTGCAGGTTGTGTACTCATCAATCCTACATGCAATAAAACTTTTATTTCTTGCCGGCTAGAGTTTGAGTTCACTAATAACACCGCCGAGTACAAAGCACTTCTACAAGGACTTAGGAAAGCTTTGGATATGGACGTGCGTAATTTGATGGTATTTGGTGATTTGAAAATCGTGGTTAAGCAGGTAAGAAACGTCATACATTGCTTATCACCACATCTAAAAAGATACCAAACTGAGGTATGGAGTTTGATGCAAATATTTTATGCATTTAACTAAAATTCCATTCCTATATTAAGTAATTCAGAAGTTGATTTATTGGCCAATGTTGCTTCTAAACTATTTCTCGTTGAAGGTGTTTCCCATAATACATTTTCAATTGAATTTTTGTTCAAGTCTCCGATCCCTGATAACATCACAAATTGGAGAGTATTCGATGATGACCAACAGATCATCAACTTTCTTCACATGGAAGATACCTTCCAAGGTGCAGTCATTGATGAAGGCACTCACGATGAAAACCTCTGAAACTTCACAGTAATATCATTTCCTAGATCTCCTGAATTGACATCCGATCTGGTAAACTCTATCCCCATATCTATTGTAAGACTAAAGAAATTTTATGACTTGCATGATAAATTTAGAGGGGCAGTTAATTGTAAAACGAACAGTTCTTTGATTTATGAGACGGTAAATTTAGGAACAAAGGACAATCCTCAAAATATTAATCTGGGAACAGGATGTTCTGAGCAAGAACGATCTGCTTTTATAAAATTGTTTAAAGAATTTAAAGACATTTTTGCCTGGACGTATGATGACTTGAAAACATTCAACCCCAATATCATACAACATGTCATCCCCATGAAACCCCAGATACATATTTTTCAACAAAAATTGAGGAAGATGCACCCTAAATTGGAACCCACCGTTAAAAAAGAACTGAAGAAATTGCTAACTGCAAAGATAATTTTCCCAGTGAGGCACACGCAATGGGTATATAATCTAGTCCCTATAAGGAAGAAAAGTGGTGAAATTCGACTCTGTGTCGATTTTCAAAACCTAAACCGATCATCTGATAAAGATAACTACCATGTTCCTCCAATGGAACAAATTCTCTAGCAGGTGTTTGGTTCCAAAAGAATATCTTTACTAGATGGTTTTTCGGGATACAACCAGGTCCTCATATCTCCCTCACATCATCTTAAAACCACCTTTCACACCCCATGGGGCACTTATGCCTATAGGAAAACATCGGCACCACTTTCCAAAGAAAAATGTGCATTGCTTTATGTGGCCTCATTAACCATTCGGTCATGGTCTACCTTGATGATGTCACCGTATTCTCTAAAAACAAGAAAGATCGATTGTCTCACCTCAGGGTTGTCCTGGAATGATGTCGCAAGTTCGGCATATCCCTCAACCCCTAGAAATCGGTCTTCGCAGTAGAGTAAGGTAAACTGCTTGGGTTTATAGTGTCTAAAGATGGAATGATTATTGACCCTGAAAGAACCCAAGCTATTGCTAAGCTTCCCCCTCCTTATTCTAAAAAATCCATGCAGTCCTTTTTGAGCAAGATTAATTTCGTCAGAAGATTTGTCCCAAGATTCTCAGAAATGGTAAGACCATTACAGAATTTAATTAAAAATGATGTTTTGTACCATTGGGGACCACAATAAAGTCAGGCCTTTGATTCAATTAGAAAAGTGATGCAGGATCATCGTAGGCAAGCCAGCAAAGAAAGCACAAGAGCGAAGGACAGTTGGAAATGCACCAGCGCACATTTTGAAGGCATTTTGAATTTCAAGAGATGGAGCATTAGTGTTACAGCTAGGAGGATGTATTTACATTTATGTTTTGAAGATTTTAAAACATATCTTGAGTGTTTCTCTCATCTGTCGGATATGGAGTCATTTAATTGTAATGAATGAAAAGTAGATAGATTTTAATTTTGATTAGATAGCTAGAGTTGTAGGAGGGAAAACTCTAGAAAGCTCCCTCGCATGTATTGTATTGAATCAATTATTCTCATTGTAATGGTAAGTTGTAGAGCAAGAGAATATGAGAGTATAAGGACAGAGATTGTAGAATTCGTATAAGCAGATAGTTGCTTCTATTGAACCCATGTACAGGAGCACTGGAATTAATGTAAGAATTTTTTGATTCCAATTCATGGTGTTGTCATGGTTACTCTTTGCACCTATTGAATGGTATGTTTAAAGTTATTTTATATTCTTTGTCATGCATTCGTTTCACTGATATCTATGTATGTATGCTCTTTATTTTATGTTGAATGTATGAAGTCTTTCAGAGGGGGAGTATAAGAATTGTTTCTCTTTCTAAGAAATATGGCAAGGAGTGCAGTGATAGTACGCAAGGAGTGCGTTGACAAGGTTATGAGTTTCATCTCAGCAAAGATCAGGAGGGATACCGTTGTTCTTACACCAACAGAGGTGCAAGTATAGCATAGAGTCGTGCAAGGTGTGCTCAGGTCGGTTGAAGTCTTAGACTTTTTCAACTAAGGAGAGTGGTTAAAGAATTGTTGTTGCAAGGAGTACACAAAGTGGGGAGTGTTAAAATACCAAAGGTTATTTTGAACGCCGCAAGGAGTGTGCACAAGAATCCTTTTGAAGACTTGAGTTGTAGTAGGGAATTCAAGCTCAGGAAGGATAGAGACTTTGAGAACTCGAAGGAGAAACGAGGTTAGGAATCACCTCGCAGAAGCCAAGTTCAGAAGGGGAAGACGCCAAGTTGTTTGGTGAGGAGCTATCAAGGAATCGAATGGACGGTTGAAATTCTTGGAGGGAGAATTATTGAAGTTCTGTGCATCGTTGGATCTCACAGATTAGCGGAGAGGTTAAGGAGAGAGTCCTTAAGCACTCACAATCTCAATAGGGAAGTTATCCATCATATCTGGGTCAACAAGAGTCGTTGATATCGTTCTTTAATTTCATCATTTCGGAATTTGGGATTGTGGAGAAAGTTGGAATGAGGAGGCAAGAATCGTGAAAGCACGATTCGTGAAACCCCGGTAGGATCAGGACCATTGGATCGTGAAGATATCTAGACCATCGATCTGCAACAGAGAAATCATGGGTTTAGACTTCGAGGAAAAAGGGGAGTGTGGTTTCGTGAACTCATGACTCACGAAATCCCGAGGTGCCAAAAGATTGGGCCCCAGGTTGCAATCAAGGGTCACATCAGAAGAGGTCAAGGGAGAAGATGAGAACCCGTTAGCCTTTTTGGGGTTTCGGGGATTGAACGAGTCAAAGGGACTCACACAAGGGATCGCGAAGTTGTAAAAACCAAATTATCTTTTCGGGGAAGATTGTGGTCACGTCGGTTGATCATGTGGGTAAGAGTTTGTGTCTAGTGTTGGTTCTCATGGGCGTGACTCCTAATAAGGACCTGTGGTTACATTTGTTATAGGTTCCTGTAGGAATTTTAAAGGAGTTATTTCAACTCAAAGGGGATATTAAGAATGATCCTTAGACCGGGAGGTTGAGCAGAACCTACTGAGGTAGGGGTGATGTGCCATGTTGTATCAGAGCTTACAATCATTGTTTTATGTAAGCAGAGGGAAACAGAAGGCAAGTTGTTATTGAAGTTTGTGAGGAATAGATTGAAACTATGCCATCAAGAAAGAGTTATGCCCAATCCATTTGTGGAAAGGGAAATGAGAGAACTCCATGCCCGACTAGATTCCATGGAGACAGCACAGAGACGAGATAATGATACTAGATATGTTAGTGACGCCAAGAGTGAAAATGAGGTTGGAGCTGGAGAAGAAGTTGTAGCCGAAGATGTTGCAGAAGAATGTCTATTCAGAGTTGTTGCAAGAATAGGTTCTAGGGCAAAGATGGATATCTCGATGTATGAAGGCAACTTAGACGTTGAGGATATGATAGATCGGTTTAGAGCTCTAGATAAATACTTCGACTATGACGATGTCGAGGAATATAAAAAAGTAAACACGTTGTCACTAGACTGAAAGGGCATGCAGCATTGTGGTGGGATGAACTGCAGACTGACAGGCATTGCAAAGGCAAGCGAAGGATCAAAAACTGGGATAGGATGGGTGCGAATATGAAAGCCAAATTCATACCCAGAGACTATCAAATTAATTTGTTTCGAATAATGCATAATTTGAGGCAAAAAGGGATGACAGTGAAGGAATACATTGAAGAGTTCTACAAATTGAACATTAGATTTGGTCATCATGAGAGTGATGATGAAAATGTTGCCAGATATATGAATGGTCTGAGATATGACATTCAATATGAGATGAGCATAGTGATGATTAGAAATGTGGAAGACGCTTATCAGATTGCTCTGAGGGAAGAAGAGAAATTGGCCCGAAAGCAAGGTAAAAGAGGCAGAGGTAGAAATCAGAGCAGAGGAAAAGCAGTTTCCCAAGACAGATTACATAAGTCCAAGGATGAAGAAAATAAACCTCATGCTCACCCAGAAAGAGGAGGAAGTTCACAGGGAAGACAATATGCTGACAGAAATACTTTTCCACGAGCAAGAGGAAGAGGAAGAGGCAGAGTAGGTGAGATAAAGTTTTTTCTATCAGGACATAAATATTTTGAATGTCCTAATAGAAAAAGAGATGGAAGAGGAGAATATCACATTTCATAAGCGCAAAGGCGAAATGTTGAGGCAGAAGATGCAGAAGGAGGAAGATCATTAATGATGAGGAAAATTCTCTTGAAGCCAGAGAAAAAGGTGGAGAATCTAGTCCAAAGAAACAATTTGTTTAGAACTGCTTGCAAGACCAAGGATAGGGTATGCAAAGTAATAGTGGATAGTGGAAGCACAGATAACCTAGTATCCACAGAAATGGTGGAGAAGCTAGAATTAGAGACAGTTGCACATCCAAGCCCATAAAAGGTTTCGTGGTTGCAAAAAGGACATCAGGTAACAGTCACTAAACAATGTTTAGTTGAATTTAAAATAGGAGGTTATAAGGATGAGATGTTATGTGATGTCATTCCCATGGATGTCTGTCATATTTTTTTGGGGAGACCATGGCAATATGACATAAATGTTGTTCATGACAGAAGAAAGAACACATACACCTTAGAGAAGAATGGTAGAACGCATATGTTGTTGCCAATTGAAGACAAGAAGGTGATGGAAGAAACGAGCAATACTATACTTCTCATGAGTGGGAAGGAGATTCTTTATGAAGTCAAGAAAGATGAAGAAATACAGTTTGTTGCGGTAAGGAAACCTAGATTCATCTTGACAAGTACTTCGATAGACGATCTACCGAAGGAAATTCAGGAATTGCTGGAGAACTTCGTTAATATAGTGGTGGACGAGTTACCGTGTTCATTGCCTCCCATCAAGAGTATAAACCATCACATTGACCTTATACTAAGAGTGAGTTTACCAAACAAAGCAGCATACAGATTGACGTCGTAGGAGAATGAAGAATTCAAGAAGCAAGTCCAGGATTTGATGGACAAAGGGTTGGTTAGAGAAATCTTGAGTCCATGCGTTGTGCCAACAGTGTTAAGTCCAAAGAAATATGGTGGATGGAGGATGTGTATAGACTCAAGGGAGATAAACAAAATCACCATCAGCTACAGATTTCCTTTACCCGGGATGGATGACTTGATGGATTGCTTGAGTGGAGCAAAGTTTTTTTCAAAGATTGATTGGAAAAGAGGATATCATCATATTAGAATGAGGGAAGGTGATGAATGGAAGACAGCATTCAAGATAAATGAAGGACTGTATGAATGGCTTGTCATGTTGTTTGGTTTGACGAATGCGCAAGTAATTTTATGAGATTTATGAACGAAGTCTTGAAAGATTTCATTGGAAAAATTGTGATTATGTATCTTGATGATATACTCATCTTCAGTAAGACTAAGGAAGAACATTTGAGACACCTAACTCTAATGATGAGGAGGTTGCAGCAAGATACGTTGCTGATAAATTTGAAGAAGTCATATTTCATGAAGAAGGAACTCATTTATTTGGGGTTCGTGATCTCTTCAAATGATTTGAATATGGATCCGAAGAAAGTAAAAGCAATCAGAGATTGATCGTCACTAAGGAATATCTTTGAAGTCAGAATCTTCCATGGATTAGCTAGTTTTTATAGGAAGTTCATCAGAAATTTTAGTGGGATTAGTGCACCAATGATGGACACAGTCAAGAAAAGACATAAATATTTTCACTGGACAGAGGAAGCAGAGAAACATTTCAAGTTGTTGAAAGAGAAGATAATTGGACAACCAGTTCTAATTCTGCCATATTTCAGCAAAACATTCCAAGTCCGATGTGATGCAAGTGGATTCGCGATTGGAGCAGTCTTAAGTCAAGACAACATACCAATTGCATACTTCAGTGAGAAGATGAACGAGACAAAAATGAAGTATTCAATGTATGATAAAGTGTTTTATGCAATCATACAGGCGTTGAAGAAATGGAGGCATTACTTGGTTCTGAAAGAGTTTGTCTTGTATAGCGATAACCATGCTTTACAATTCATAACTCGACATGAGAAACTAAACCAGAAACATGCGAAATGGGTTGAATTTATGCAGAACTTTACTTTTGTTATAAATCACATTGTTGGAACTGCTAACAAGGTTGTTGATGCATTGAGCAGGAAATGTTTGATTCTGCAGGAGTTTCATGTGAAGACCTTAGGTTTTGATAGCCTTAAGGAAATGTACAGAGGTGATTTAGATTTCAAGGATGCGTATGAAGCATGTGAGAATCATGTTCTGAGAGACAGAAGCCAATGGATCGAGTATTTGATTCAATATGGACTGTTATTCAAAGGAAATCAGTTGTGTATCCTGAAGAGTTCTATGAGAGAAAACCTTTTAAAGGAAAAACATAGTGGGGGATTGGTTGGATATTTCGGCCATGAAAAAACATTTGCACAACTGAATAGTTTATATTATTGACCAAGGATGAGGACATATGTCAAGAAGTTTGTCAACAAATGCAGAATTTTCCAGCACGCAAAGGGGAAAAGACAGAATACAGGATTGTATCAACCATTGCCAATACCAGAGAGGTCGTGGGATGCAGTAAGCATGGATTTTGTGTTAGGACTGCCAAGGACACAAAGAAGTTGTGATTCCATATTCGTGGTAGTCGACAGATTCTCGAAGATGGCACACTTTATTCCATGTTAGAAAACCAGTGATGCAACACACGTTGCAAATATGTTTTTCAAAGAAGTTGTTTGACTTCATGGCTTACCAAAGAGTATTGTTTCAGATCAAGATACCAAATTTGTTGGTCATTTCTAGAGGACACTATGGAAGAAGCTAGGGACAGATTTATCTTTTCGCTCAGCATATCACCCTCAGACGGATGGACAAAGTGAGATAGTGAATCGAAGTTTAGGAGATTTGTTGAGGAGTTTAGTAACTGAACATCACAGTCAGTGGGATCAAATTTTTCCATAAGAGGAATTTGCATATAATGACTCACCAAACAGAAGCACAGGACAGAGCCCATTTCAGATAATGTATGGAATATATCCGAGAGGAGTATCTGAGTTGAGAGACTTAGAGCAGAGCAAGTTCATAAGTGCTGGAGCAGAATATTTTGTAGCAGAGATGCAGGAGCTCCACAGTAAAATTAGAGAGTGGTTGCAGAATTCCAACCAAGAATACAAGCGCAGAGCAGATCAGCAGAGAAGAGAAGAGAAGTTTGAAGTGGGATATTTAGTCTTAGCTCACCTGAGAAAGGAAAGGTTCCCAAGGGGAACATATAATAAATTGAAGATGAAAAATATAGGACCGTGTAAGATTTTGAGGAAATTCGAGGAAAATGCTTATGAGATAGAATTGCCAGATGGTGTGGGCATATCACCCATATTTAATGTAGCAAATATGTATCCTTATATAGCAGATGAAACAAAAATATCAGGGGATCAGAAGGGATTTCAGTGGGTCAAACAACTACCTGTACCTGAAAATCCACATATGGAAAATATAATTGATGAGAGGGTTAGCAATAAGACCTGAAGGAAGACATATTTTGAATATTTGATCAAATGGAAGGGACACCCGATTGAGGATGCTAGTTGGGAAAGTGAGGAAAATATCAAGAAACATGGACAGACGGTGCAGGAGCTCATGAACAGAAGTTCATGAATTTTTCAGCCAGAGGAGTATGATGCAGGAGCATCATAGGAAAGCCAGCAAAGAAAGCGCAAGAGCGAAGGACAACTAGAAACACACCAGCGCACATTTTGAAGGCATTTTGAATTTCAAAAGACGGAGCATTAATGTTACAGCTAGGAGGATGTATTTTCATTTATGTTTTGAATATTTTAAAACAGATCTTGAGCATTTCTCTCATCTATCGAATATGGAGGCATTTAATTGTAATGAATGAAAAGTAGATAGCTTTTAATTTCGATTAGATAGCTAGAGTTGTAGGAGGGAAAACTCTAGAAATCCCCCTCGCATGTATTGTATTGAATCAATTATTCTCATTGTAATGGTAAGATGTAGAGAAAGAGAATAGGAGAGTAGAAGGACAGAGATTTTAGAATTCGTATAAGAATATAGTTGTTGCTATTGAACCCATGTAGCACTGGAATTAATGCAAGAATTCTTTGATTTCAATTCATGGTGTTGTCATGGTTACTGTTTGCACCTATTGAATGGTATGTTTATAGTTAGTTTATATTCTCTGTCATGCATTTGTTTCAATGCTATCTATGTATGTATGCTCTTGATTTTATGTTGAATGTATGAAATCTGTGAGAGGGGGAGTATAAGTTTCAATTGTTTCTCTTCCTGAGAAATCCTGCAAGGAGTGTAGTTATAGTCCGCAAGGAGTGCATTGACAAGGTTCTGAGTTTCATCTCAGAAAAGATCAGGAGGGATACCGTTGTTGTTACACCAACAGAGGTGCAAGTATAGCACAGAGTCGTACAAGGTGTGCGCAAGCCGGTTTAAGCCTTAGACTTTTCCAACCAAGGAGAGTGGTTAAGGAATTGTTGTTGCAAGGAGTACATAGAGTGGGGAGTGTTAAAATATCAGAGGTTATTGTGAACGCCGCAAAGAGTGCACGCAAGAACCCTTTTGAAGCCTTGAGTTGTAGTAGCAAAGTCAAGCCTAGGAAGGATAGAGACTTCGAGAAATCGAAGGAGGAACGAGGTTGGGAATCACCTCGCAGAAGCCAAGTTCATAAGGGGAAGGCGCCAAGTTGTTTGGCCAGGAGCTATCAAGGAATCAAACGGACAATTGAAATTCTTGGAGGGATAATTATCGAAGTTATGTGGACTATTGGATCTCACAGATCAGCGGAGAGGTTAAGGAGAGAGTCCTTAAGCACTCACAATCTCAAGAGGGAAGTTAGCCGTCAGATCTAGGTCAACAAGAGTCATTGATCTCGTGCTTGAATTTCATCATTTCGAAATTCAATATTGTGGAGAAATTTGGAACAAGGAGGCAAGAATCACGAAAGCACGATTCACGAAAACTTAGTAGGATCAGGACCATTGGATCGTGAAGATATCTAGATCGTCGATCCGCAACAGAGAAATCGCGAGTTCAGACTTCGAGGAAAAAGGGGAGTGTGGTTTCGTGAACTCACAAGTCGTGAAATCCTGAGGTGCCAAAAGATTGGGCCCCAGGTCGCAGTTGAGGGTCACATCAGAAGAGATCACGGGAGGAGTTGAGAACCTGTTAGCCTTTTCGGGGTTTCGGGGATTGAAGGAGTTAGAGGGACTCACATCCAGGATTCCTGAAGTCGTGAAAACTGAATTATCCTTTCGGGGAAGATTGTGGTCACGTCAATTGATCACGTGGATAAGAGTTCGGGTCTAGTGTTTGTTCGCACAGGCTTGACTCCTAAGAAGGACCTGTGGTTACATTTGTTAGAGGTTCCTATAGGAATTTAAAAGGAGTCATTCTGACTCAAAGGGGAGATTAAGAACGATCCTTAGACCAGGAGGTCGAGAAGAACCTACTGAGGTAGGGGTGTTGTGTCAAAAAGCAATAATAGAAGCCCCTTCCTTGATGAGTCTCAATTTTTCTCAGAATTTCACTCTTTATACCTTTGCTTCTGACCGATATTATGTTGTTGTGTTAATGCAGAAGAATGTTGAAAGAAATGAAATACCCATTGCCTTCATGAGCTCAGCTTTCAAAGGAGCATAGCTTAACTACCCAGCAGTAGATCAACAGGCGTATGTTGTTTTCATAGTAGTGAAACACTTCCGGTCATACCTGTTGAAATCCAGAACCAAGGTTATTTTTCCTTATCTAGTTGTAAGAAACACGTTAGTACAAAAATAATTGGGTGAGAAAAGGGGAAAATGGATGATGTCATTACAGGAATATGACCTCGAAATAACCCCTACATAGATTGTTAGAGGTCAAGGCCTGTGTAAACTAGTGGTTGATTCAGTTGAAGAACGAGAAAGTCAAATCAACACCTCAACTGTAAATCATCATAACGAAAAACAAATCAGTTGTGCACAAGTTACTACCAATTCTTGGTATGAAAACATTAAGTTTTATTTGACACATGGATCTGCGCCCCGCAATCTTGTTCCTAAAAATAGAAGAGCACTCAGGCTCAGATCTGCATCTTTCCAGTTAATAAATGATGTTTTATTTCGAAAAAACTCTGATGGTGTTCTTATGCGTTGTTTAGAAAAGGAAGAGACAAAAAAAGTGTTATCTGAACTTCATGCAGGCGAAGCAAGTGCTCATTTCTATGGAGATACTACCGCTCACAAAGTAATAAGAGCTGAATACTATTGGTCTACCTTGTTTAGAGATGCCCATGTGTTATGTCGTAAATGCATAATCTGCCAAAAGGTTGCAGGATAGGTAAAAAAGTCAGCATTCCCTTTGTAGCCTGTTACTGTAGATTTACATTTTCAAGAATGGGGTCTTGACATCATAGGACCAATTAATCCCTCTTCTTCGCACCAACACAAGTATATCCTTACAACAATGGATCATTTTACTAGATGGTCCGAAGTTGTACCTTTAAAAGTGGTGAACACAAATTAGGTAGTATATATCCTTAACTCTCATATCATCACTCAATTTGGCATTCCCGAATGTCTGGTATTTGATAACGCCTCTTACTTTTCATCCCTTGATATGAACGTTTTTGCTCTGGAAAAATGGATTAAATTGAAGTATTCTGCTAGCTACTACCCTCAAGGAAAAGAACAGTTTCAGAAAATCACAAGAACTGACACAATGTGTTGTATAATGCACTTTGGGATGATAGGGTAACCCCAAAAGCCTCTGTTGGTAAGTCCCCTTTCTTCCTTGTCTACAGAAGAGAAGAAATTCTCCCTCCGCATGTTTTACTTTCCTCCTTGAAACTGTTGCAGAAAGTTCAAGAAGAGGAGTGCCCTCCTCTAGAAAATTGAATAAATGTCTTATTAAAACTGGAGGAAGTGAGAACACAAGCAAAGCAGAAACTGGATCAGCATCAGCAAATTGTAAAAAACTGGTTTGATTCAAATTCCTCTTCAGATAGGAATTTCAATGTCGGAGACTCGATTCTCAAATGGGACAAAGCTTGCAAGGGAAAGGAGGAACACACCAAGTTCCAGAATTTGTGGTTGGGTCCATTTGTAATTTATGAAAAACTGGGTCTCAGCTCTTTCTGTCTTCACAATTTGGAGGGATAGCCAGACACTTTACCAGTGAATGGTCAGGGTCTCAAAAGGTATTTCACCTAATGATTTCAGATCCACCCTTTTGTACATATTTTTAATTTTCTTTTCTGTTTTGAATTTTGGTTCTTTTTATTTTGCCTGATTTTTATTTGTTTTCCAAATAATCTCATCTGAGTCACCATTTTGTTTGTGGAAGGGGAAATAAATTTTTTATTCATGAGAAGTAGTTGACGACTCCTCAAAGCACCAATGTTGTAAATGTTAAAACTCATATCAACATAAGTAAATTTATGTTCAAAACAGTGTTCCTGGTTTCTCTTTAAAATTACGAAAAGACACGATTATCATTAATAAAACTCTTAACGTTGTCCCTATTTTAAGGAATAACAACTCAATTATACCTTCATGTCTTCGATATGGTTTCTTAACAGAAATCTAAGTGTTCAGATCATGATGAAGGTCATTAAACAAGAAAATAAGTTGTAAAGGATCAAGTTTTGTTTTCAAAATCTAAGATTTTCAGTATCACCCTGCTCTCTTGAATATCATAAAGTTTTTGCAAATTTATAAACAAAATCTAGAGAATTGAAAGCACCGCAAGGTGTGGGAAGTGTTTGTAAACCCATCGATACACTGAACAGGTCTGCTGACAGCAGGTAAATGCATAGATGATGCCAAGGCAACTTCACCAGGGTACTGAACAGGTCTGCTGGTAGTGAAGCAATGTCGGGTTTAAGAAACTTTTCAGGTATGTCTTTTGGAATTGATCAAAAATAAATATGTTATTTATCATGAATGGATGACTCTTGGATAGGACAGAGGTGTTAGAGTGGGTTAAATGACATCCTTGCCGATACTATGGACGCATGCTGGCAGCAGTGGCCATGTCAACAGTATCGGGGTCGGCTGCCTAGACATCGTTTCACTCGTAATAAAGACTTGATATGAGATTGCATTTTTGACAGAAATACATATGATGCTATACTACGTTATTTTTCTAAGTTTTGATCAGAATGCTTGAGTTGTTGTCAACTGTCTCTTAAAATTTTATTCTTTCTGATTCACCACAACATGAATTTTTTTTAGTGATGCAAAGATAACTACTTCACCCAGTGTGTCGCCATTGTTGGAAGCCATAATGATTTTGATATTTAATACGATCAAAAGAGGTTACACTTTCAATAGCTACCATCACCTCCAATTTGTAAACATTTTTTCGAAGTTTCTAAATGATTGTTGAATTAAAGCCTACCTTATTCAATCTTTATTGTTTGCATTTTCGTTTGTTTTATTTTTAATTCGTGACTGTAAGCATGAATTAAACATAAAACTTGGCTTGGTTTAATAACTTTGTGCCTTAGAAATATATTATAAAAATCCACCCATATGTTATTGAAATTCAAGTCTTATAAAATGGTTGATTAATCCATTATCATTTTTTTGTGTTAATATGGTTGTTATGAATTCAATGATTCGATAGTTCATTTTCGAATCATTTTGATGCATGAAGAACCTTTGTTAAAATATTGATATTCTTCTCATGAGTTTAGTGATCGTGTCAGAATTCATGCCAACGAGTACAGACATGTTGTACTTGCATTTTCACCTCACCTTGTTGGCTCAAAACATTATTGAAGTTATTGATCATCTGCATAGGGTTTTGTACTATGTAGGTTTCGCACTCATCGTGAGAGATGGTAAGGAATTAAATGAATCCACTAGTTTTTGTTCTCATCATTTCCCCTATCTGAGTTATGATATCCCCCAGGATCTGTTATTTTCATACTTCCACTCTTCATTCAGGCTTGTTTATGTTGCTCACACGTTGGGAATATAAAACTATTTTGAGTGATTTCTGTTGCACCCTTGTTACAATGGTCATGGCACCCGTCGTTCATATAGAGCCAAACAGATGCTAGGCCTTTCTATGCCATGACGATGCTATTGATGATATAAAGCATCATGGTTGGGATATATTCCTCAAAACTTTCGAGGGTTATAATCTCCAGGTTGCAAAGGCTTTCACACACACATTTGATGGTTTCAAAGCCAAGAATAGAGACTTACATTAGAATTAACAGAGGATTTCGTGAGCAAAGCAACAGGGTTGTCATCAAAGGGAGAGAGGTGGTTTAAAAATGCCAGAATAGAAGAGGTCTTGTGGAGTTTGTTTATGGCCTCCTGTAATACCACTTGCTTCACAAAAGGTATTCCTATCACTCTGTTAAAACCTAGATGGTATAGTTTACTGTTAATTCTGAAGCAATTCGTTACGTGCGAAGGTCGATACAGTCTGGTTTTTCTATACCATATCTGTTTTCTTATGAATTTCATATCTTTCGAGTTAGATATGCCCTTTTACCTATTGAAGACGTTCTACAAGATGTCCAAGCATTACAAGTGATAGGGTATCAATTCGAGCATGTTCCACCATGGACTTGTTAAAATTTTGTTGGTGTGTCATATGTTGAACATAGGTGACAGTTGGGAGACCTTTCTGATGAGAAATAGCTTTACCCAGGCTTACCCTACATCCAACCCTCTTTTAAATGAAAACCCTAACTCGAACAAGCCAGTGGTTGAAAACCAGTTCTTTAATTCAATTAATGAACCTGATTTTATTGATAAAACCACTCTATATAAAGGATCACCGTGTAGGTTTTCACCTACTAGATATCCAGAACAAGTGATTGTCAAATTGAAGGGAAATGATCCTCATGTGTCTGTGAACAATGCTAGTTTGAACTTTGATGTTAAATCTGATGACAAGAAACTCTGTACATGAAGGAAACAACAGTGCATAGATTTGGGTTTCAAGAATAAGAAGGTCAGTCGCCTAACCTATAGAAAACTAAGGAACAAAAAGGACACTCATCTGAGATCAATCGATCTGATCGAAATCGATGAGGATTCAGATCCTGAGGTAAAGGATTTTTTAGCTCGAGAAGATCCAGAAGGTCAGTGTTCAAGGAGGGAAGTTATCACCCATGTTGAACCATATGATTTCGTGACCAATTTACCTCCATGTCTTAAAGGTAAAGAAGGATTTTCAGGTATTGGGCACAATCTAGAACAAGCAGAAGGTAAGATTGAAACACCCCTGGTCGGTTGTGTCTTGTGTCGATCTGCCATCTCCCCGGTACACTGTGATAGTTGTCTCAATTGGGTAGAGCGCTACTATACCGATGTTCCTCTCTTACAGGCCTGAATTAGAACCTTGACTGCTCAGAACGATCTGTTGAAACAACAAAACCTTGATCTCAAGGCACATACAGAGAGGAAGAATAAACGAATCAAGAGGCCTGGAAACATAGTCATTAAGAATACGACCAATGCCAAAGCAATTATAAACTCTGAAACGTCTTATCCCTCTTTGGAAAAATTTTAATGGTAAAACAATTTTATTTTCATTTCATTCATTTTTGTTATCTAAGTCAAAATAAGTAGATTTGAATTTTGATTTTATTTACTAAAATTAAGACTGGATACAGAATCTATGATTCTGTAGCCAAGACTATTTTTAATAATAATTAGTTATTAGTAATTGTTTTTCTAATTTATCAAATTGGTTTTGTTATTCTCAGGAATGGGAGATTGTGTTGTTGATTGCTTGGAGTAAATAATTTCAATTATACACTTAAATGATTAGTAGTTTCTCTTGCTTTATGTTTTATAAAACTTTGATTTAATTTTGAACAAACTGACTCTTGTATGAGTGGTTTCCAATTCACTATTTTTGTAATATTACTTGATTTTGGGAGATTCAACTCTATCCTGTGTGATATGAGTATTTGGATCTTGGATTATTTTAAATAATGTTCACTCTTGTAGTGAAAGACATCTTTGATTCGAGCGCATTATGGACATGTAATTCCCAAGACTATATGGACAAGTTGTTCACATCTCGGCTTTAGACCAGCGTAACATTGTTCCATTACGTTTTGTCTTTTATATTATGGGATATTAATATGTTAAACAACTTTAGTCTTATTAACATATAATGTTTCATTTTATTCAACACTTTAAATCCTGTCTATCATTTATTGTTCATATATTGTATCTGTGATCGTTATTTCATTTTAATATCATTGATTTATGCTTGATGTTAAATTGATGTGTTATATGAATGCTTCATGTTAAATTTATTTTACCATAAGCACTCATCATTACAAGGTCACTGGATCTAGATGTTTATTTGTATTCTCTTATATCGTTGCTCCAAAAATACCTTGAGTTTATTCTAAGAATGTTAGCAAAATCCTATTATAGGTTTCTCTCACAGGCAAGATAGCTAGAAATTTGAATTGCGCAGGGATATAAACACATTTTGTGACTAATGATCAGGTTAGTTTTATTTGTATTCAATCTCTATTATTAGTTTATTTACTAATGAAATAAGACAGTTTAAATTGGTTGTGATCGTTATTATGTTCTTGTTTCAAATTATGTTTTATTAGTATCTTTAGAGTTCTTAGATTTTAAACTATTAAACAGAAAATATAAAAATATGTGTTTTCTTCATCTACTTCATAAACAATTGCAAAAACATTGATTTCGCAAGACATCTCCCAAAAACTTACAATTTGTAAATACCTTGTTCATATTTATGTTTATGTTTTAACAATTGTAAATAATTAAATTCATGTACATAGTATTGTAGTTATAGATTTAGAATAATTGATTTATTTTCTTTGTTTTAGGACCCTGGTTGGATAATGGAGCCATTAAACCCATCAGGATAGATCATACCAAATGGCTTAAGTTAATTAGACAACCTCGGTCTATATCTATCCTTCCAGTTGACGGTGTGTCACTTACGCCCATCAACACTTAGGGAAAATTTCCTTGGGAAGTACAAGGGCTTACACCCCCAAGGAGGTAGCTTCTCTAAGCTCCTTGTGACTCCATTAACCCAATAGTAAAGGAACTAGTCATTAATTTGTTGCATTGGAGAATTAAAATATTGCATTAGGAAACATGAATTTTGGTCACTTTTACTTCTTGCAAAGTGGATTGTTTTCATAGCCACTAGGGCATCCTCATCTAAGGGATACTTATTGATTTTGTTACAAATTTTCATCTTCAACCATTAGGCCATCAAAAACCCTAACTTACTTTCTTAAATAACTCTCTGATCAACCATTTGTTTTTGCTCAAAATTTGCACATTTACTCTCCTTGTCCTAGCGCATGTTTTGGAAAAGTTTGAGGGGATTCTAGTGGTTGATTTTATTTTTGTAATACATTGAATTTTACAGACATAAGGCTGATATAATTTGTTGCAGACAAGTGTTTACAACATCCTTATCTTTGTGTTAATAGTTTTGGTTATTCATCTTGAGTTTAGCTAGTCAATTGCTAGTCTTTCTCTTGCACTTTCTACTTGATCTTGAGAAAATATTGAGCATCTTATAGTATATTTTTGTTTTTGATATATACTGTCATTTATTTTTGCAAAATAGGGACATAAATCTTGACATGCTGATCCAACTAACATATAATGTTGCAAGCTTTGTTTTCTTGTGTCTCGGGAAGGTACAATCATCTGAAAAATCACTATACTTGTGGGGCATCCTTTACTTGACTTAAAAGGCATATCTCCCCACCTTTCATTCCATTTAGAATCGACCTATAGGGGCTTCACTTCCATCTATCTCCATCTCCATCTCAATTCCCCCAGGGTCATCGGTATCGCCTCCCTAGATTGACCTCATCACCCTGGAAGTGTGGGACCTACATCGAGGTAACATTGGGAGTAGGATTCCCAAAATGTAGCACTTGTTCCTTGGTTGGGTTAGGATTTTCCCAACCTACAATTTTTTCCATAACATTTTGGCATCGCTGCCAGGGAAGATTTTGAATCTTCTTCATACCCTAACAACACTTTGGTAATCTTTCCCAAAGCCTTTACCTTAGCCTACCTGGAAACTCCATCCAAGGGACGTTCCTTTTTCACCCTCCTTGATGAGCTCATCTAGCGAATCCACCTTCCTAGAACCCACTTTTCCTTTATTTTCCCCTTTTCATCCTTTGATGAGCCTTGAGCTCATCTAGCGTGTCCATTGAGGTGTTACGCCAAGTAATGGAAACATGGTAATGTGGCACTTTCATGAAGCATACAAAGCGTTGGATCTAGAATATATTGACGGATATCCAAATAAGTGCCCAATTAACCAATTCAACCTTCTCCCAAACTTCGATGGTAATCCATTGTCAGTTGTACCACATGTTGTTGAGTTTGTTAGAGCCATCTTATTTTTGAGTGCACAACATGAGGATGTGTGCTTGCAGTTGTTTTTGCTATCCTTGGGAAAGGAACGAAGAGGTTGGATCAGAGATTCTTATAATCCAAGAGGCCTATCTTCTTTGACGGTCCTCATCAAAGAGTTCCTTAATAATTGGGGACCAGAAGCTCAAAGTCTTGAAGATACAATTTAGGACTTGGAAGATGCCTTTTCAAGAGAAGTTCTTTACCTTGATCCTATTGAATTCTTAAGAGGAATGCTTCTTCCAAAGTATGTTGAAACGACAGTTGAAAAACAAGAAGTTGACAACACTAATGAGGAAAATTTTGAACGTCTCAAGCGAAGAAGAGATGAAGATGTCGAGTTTTGTAAACAACAAATGAGACTTTTCCCTAATAAGGACTTTCTGGTTAAGCTTTGTCAGCAAAAAAAAGAGGATCTTGACACCATCATAGAATATTATGAGAAAATGCCTACCCAAAATTCAGCTTAGGAAGTGATCACTGCATATTTTGGAACAGATTCATTATACGATGCTCTAACCGAGGAGTATGGATACCAAGAAGGCTTCCCAAGTGTTGATGAGAAACTCTTCATGCCCAAGGAACTCTATGAACTTGTCTTAGATCAAGATAGAGATGGTTAGTTCTTTGAACCTTTTGAGGATGATGAAGACCCAGATGAAATACAACACCTAGATGAAGAGGCATTGATGTCCTTGCTCCCGCTTGAAGAAGATGATATCATTCAAGCTTGTTCTCCTCATGCATATGAAGATGAAGTATCTTCCCTTCCACTTGATGAGGACATCCAAACATATGCTCCTCCTGCACATCAAGAAGAGAACATGATGATTTATAATCCATTTGAGAACTCGGATGATGCTTTGTTCCATGACTATGGGAATGAAGAAAACAACCAAAAGGATATTGATGAAGTTTTTCTTCCAGAAGGCCTGAATGAGACATTGTCCTCTATTGTCCAGTGTTGTGAATAAGTAATCAGCTTCTATGATGCAGATGAAATCATGGAACAACCCCCTGATACAGATGACGATCACATTGATGATTTCATAGAGATTGGTAGACACAGATGGGACTTGGGTTGTTTCATTTTTTAGGGAGATCCTATCTACGGCATTGAAGGCACATCTCAGATAAAGGATATAGAAATAATTTATTCAGAGGACTTATTTTTACAGCCATACGATCCATATATGTGTCAACCGATGATATGGTTACGGATTTGTTCCATCCTTTCGAAGACGACCTAACGTAGCATTTTTAGGATGATTTTCAATCACCATACTCAGATTTTGATAGACACCATGTCATGGCCCACCGAAAGAAATATGAGGTCCATACTACCCAACGGAAGTACTTTCATGTTGAGAGTTTGGGCAAGGATTTGCAGACAAAGAAGAGACGTTTCCTGAGTCCGGCAGAGGCATTTTTCTCTAAGGTTGTGCCTTACTCGTTTTCCTCTTGTTTGGGGAATCATAGGGTTTTCTTTGGATCTCTTGTCCTTTTTCAGCCTTCAGGGACCAGTGATCTTCTAAGTGAAGATGAAGATGATTCGTCGTCTATGTATGGTAGCCCCTTTCAGAGATGGATTGATCAGTCTTATGGATACACTTTCAGGCGGGATGATAGGGATGATGGTTTCTTGTTCCAGCAGGATTTCCTCCCTCCCACCCATCTTCATGAGTTTTATTTCATGATCGATTATATGTGTTTTTATACTTATGATTCTAATGTGCTTGGATTATCGTTGTTTTATTATATGATTAAGCACATGGGGAGATACTTTGATGGCATGATCAAATGGTTGCACTGGTTGTATGACTTTGCCTGACATCATCCAGCACATGATCTTCAGGGCCCAAGGCCCCAGGTAAGTAGGCATAGGTCTACCAAGATATTTTTTGGTTCTCATGCACTCTACGACGAACACATGTCCCCAAGTAGGAGCCATATGTTATCCCCATTTTGTGGATAACTAAGGAGATGATGTCTCTAGGTGCTCAGGTTGTAGATATGGAGTTTCGAGAGACTACATGACCAGCAGTACCCTTTACACAAATGGAAAACCCACCACCACAGATGGTCACAAGTTTACAGATGGAATCCACCACACCAGTTGGCTTCTAGAAGACGGTGGGCATTGCTCCATGAGGTACAAGTTAGTATTATGGTAAGCATCATTTCAATACCTAATCCATTTGATTATGGTGTATCTTAGATTGCTCTAGATTTTGTTATATGTGCTTGGACATTATGCCTTTTTTCCCTGCTTCACCTTGGTGGTTGACATTGCACCCTAATAAGTGGTCGTCTTTGGGAATGTGTTGTTGATGTGAAATCCCTTAATGAGCCATCGTACCATTCCTGACCATACTTACCATTTTTCAATGTTTTTCCTCTTTGTTTCCTTATCTCTTGGGATTTTAGGGTGTGTTGACCCAAGAAGGGGTTGTCCCTCATTCTATGGGAATGTAACAACCCAATTTGATTAATTGTGTATAATAGTTTTTAATTTAAATTTAATTAATTATCAAAATAAATTAAATGAGTCTTTTATTATTTTATTATTAAAAGGTGGGTGAAGTAATTAATGGGTGGATAAGGCTGTTGGGGAATTAATGGGGGGATAAGGTTGTTGGGGAATTGTAATATTCCAGATATAAAAAAGTATGTAGAATAGAAATAAATATCTAGAAATGGCAGATGAACAACAATATAACCAAAACAACACCACAATAATACCAAAATGATATCAGAATAACACCAGAAAGAACACTTTGATTACTGATAGAAATGTTCACTTGCCTCTTCGAGGGGTAAACCTCCAGCAGAGAAGAGCTCTATTACAATAATATCCAATACAAAAGTTATCATACCCTCGACTCCTATTTATACTAAATATGTCTATCAAAAGAACCATCTAGAGGAAGATCCTTCTAGAAGTGGAAGCTTCTATTAGGTCTTTTTACATTGGACTTATTATTCTATATTGCTGGGACTTATTAATATTGACCTTTATTGCATAGAAATATATTATTCTGCCTATGTGAGGGGTTAAATCCCTAACATGTCCTCCCCCTTAAAAACATCCTTGTCCTGGAGGATTGAGATGGGGAAATTGCTGCAGAATGGTAGTTGGTTCCCAATTGACATCTGTTGGAGTTATATCTTTCCACTGGAGTAACACTTCATTGATGGTTCACTAACGCAGATGATGCTCACCCTGGTCCAAAACAGCTTGTGGTTGTAGCCAAATGGAGCCTTCTTCATCCAACTCGGGAAGGTTGGTTTGAGTTTGGAACTTAGTTCCAATTACCTTCTTTAAGAATGAAACATGAAAAATGGGATGGAGCTTAGAATGATTGGGCAAATCTAACTGATAGTCCACCTATCTCACACGCTTGAGAACGGTATAAGGACCATAAAATTTGGGCGCCAATTTTTGACAATGGTCAGCCTTGAGGGAATTTTGCTTGTAAGGTTGCAGTCGAAGAAACACATCATCCTCTTCTATAAATTGACTTTCAGAGCGACCTTGATCTTCTTGTTGCTTCATGCGATTTTGGGCCATGACCAAATTCTCTCTGAAGGTATGGAGAATAGCCTCTTGAACTGTAAGCATTTGGTCAACCACCTGGACCTTCGAGACACCTGGAAAATATCAGAGAACTAAAGGTGGATTTTATCCATTTACCGCTTCAAAAGTAGTCATGAGGGTAGTTGTATGGTACGAAGTGTTGTACCACCATTCAGCTAGTGATAACCATTGATCCCACTGATTCTTCCTTTCTGATTAAAAACACCTCAAATATGTTTCCAAAGATTTGTTGACAACTTTAGTTTGACCATCAGTCTAGGGATGATAATTTGTGCTGAGATGAAATTCGGTGCCTTGTAGCTTGAACAGTTCTTTCCAAAAATTGCTTGTGAAAGTTGGGTCACGATCAGAAACAATAGAATGCGGCATGCCATGAAATTTGAAGACCTGATCCATGAAAAGTTGAGCCACAGTGGATATTGTAAATGGGTGTTGAAGAGTAAAGAAATGAGCATACTTGAAAAGACGATCAACTACCACCATGATGAATGATTTATTGCTCGATTTAGGTAAGCCTACAATAAAATCCATAGAGATATCCCACCAAATAGTAGGTGGAGTCGGAAGCGGTTGTAGTGTGTCAGGATATTTGATGGTTTCTCCCTTGTTGCATTGACACACATCACATTCAGCCACAAAATTACGAACGTCCTATTTCATACCATCCCAGAAAAAAGAACGTTTGACCCGATCATAGGTTTTGGTAAACCCAGAGTGCCCAGTTGTGGGTGTAGCATGAAGCTCATAAAGTATCGTGGATTTAAGTTGTGATTGTTTACTTAAATACAAAAAGACTTTGTATCGAAGCTCATCATTGAGCCAAGAGTACCCTGGGGAAACTGGAGAATTGGATTGCAATTGTTGTATCAGATGTGAACTTTTGGGATCGTGTAGCCATTCCTAGCGAACAACTTGGAGCCAATCTGGTACAATGAAGGAGAAAGAAAAAGGGACCCTTCATTTTCATATTTTCTAGAAAGTGCATCAGCAACCACATTGTCTTTTCCTTTCTTGTAAAGGATCTCATAATCATATCCAAATATCTTAGTCACCCATTTTTTGTTGCTTGAGGGAGGAAAGGCGTTGTTCCATAAAATACTTGAGGCCTTGATGATCTGTCTTAATTTGGAAGCGTTTCCCCAATAGATAAGGGTGCCAAAGATCCACGGCATGCAGAATAGCCAACATTTCCTTTTCATAGATTGATTTTCCCAAATTTCTCTTGAACAGTTGTTTGTTGGTAAAGGCCAAAGGTCAACCCTCTTGCATAAGGATAGTGCCAATTCCTTTCCCATAAGCATCACATTCCAGGACAAAAGTCTTTGTGAAATCAGGAAGGGCCAGGACTGCAGTGGTTCACATGGCCATCTTCAAGATTTTAAAAGCCTGAGCAGCAGTTGGAGTCCAAGTGAAAGAATTATTTTTAAGGAGTGTAGTGAGAGGTGTTGCAATATTTCCATAATTTTTAACAAACTTGCGATAATAACATGTTAAGCCCAGAAATCCCCGCAAGATTTTGAGAGTCTTTGGGTGAGGCCAATCTTGCATAGCTTCAATATTTTTAGGGTCCACCCTAACGCCGGCCTTGCCAACAATATGACCCAAGTACTCGACATCTGAGGCGCCAAAAACACATTTAGATTGCTTGAGGAAAATTTGGTGTTGAGAGAGTAGATGGAGAACTCGATCCACATGAGCAAGATGGGTTGTCCGGGTTTTTTTATAGATGAGGATATCATCAAAGAACACTAAGACAAAATGACAGAGAAAATGGTGGAAGACATGATTCATGAGGCTTTGGAAAGTGGAGGGAGCATTACACAAGCCAAAGGGCATGACCAAAAACTCACAGTGGCCCTCATGAGTTCTAAAGGTAGTCTTAGGAATGTCTACCTCTTGCATATGGATCTGGTGGTAGCCAAAACGAAGATCAAGTTTAGTAAAGAATTGGGCGTCACTCAATTCATCCAAGAGGCCATCAATGACAACAATGGGAAATTTGTCTTTAATGGTGAGTTTGTTGAGGGCGAAGAAGTCAGGACACATGTGCCAAGAACCTTCTTTATTAAGGACCATGAACACAGGAGAAGAGTAGGGGCTCGTACTAGGGTGGATAACACCTACATTGAGAAGTTATTGAACCATTTTCTCAATTTCATTTTTTTGGGAAAAGGGGTGACGATAGGGATGGATATTGGGAGGAAAGCTTCCTGGGACAAGGGGAATGGAATGATCATGAACACCACGGGAAGGAGGGAGTCCCTTGGGAGTGGAAAAAAACACCTGATGTTTAGAGAGGATGGATTAGAGGTCCTACGGTACAGAGGGTGTCTCAATTGCTTATATAGCATGGATTTGGGCTATAATTCCAGAATTACCTTTTTTTAGCAATTTTTCCATGTGATGGGAACTAATGATCTCCGGGGAACCGGCGGTGATGCCTTGGAACTTATATTGTTGGCCCTCTTGGTCCAATTGCATGGTTAATTCCTTAAAATCCATTAAAATGGGACCCAAAGTCCTTGGCCATTATTCACCCAACACAATGTCACAACCGCCCATGTCGATAGCAAACATATGAGATTTCAGGTGGTATTCACCAATTTGGAGACGCACGTTTTCACAACACCCTCCAAATTTCATGGACCCACCATTTTTAATCATGATTTGGAAATTATTGACTACATGGATATAGCAATTAGTTTCTTGGGCAATACAACGATGAATAAAATTGTGGGTGCTTCCACTGTCAACAAGAATGATGACCTTCATATTCTTGATGTAACCAATTAGCTTGAGGGTTTGGGGAGTAGAGAAGTCAGCGAGAGCATTTAGGCAAATGATCGGTTCTACTTTGGGAGGGTCTAAGGGAGGGGTTATGTCAGTGGGTTCAGGTGACATAGACACAAGGGGAACCTCAACATCCTCTTCCGAAAAACCCTCTGAGATGGCCATAAAAATGTTTTGTTCCTTAAACTTGTGTCCCAGAAAATATTTGTCATCACAATTATAACAAAGGCCTTTGAGTTGGCGTTCAACCATTTCGGCCCTGGTCAATTTTTGGATCTTTAGCGGAGTAGAAGGAGCAGTGGGAGTTACTAGTTTAGTGAGAGGAATAAAGGAGGGTTTTCGGTTTTGAGAATAGACAACCTGTTGTGATTCCTTATCTCTTTTAGTATTGTCCACCTAACTTTGAGGCCGAGCCATGAGGACATGGGAATGAATATCATCCTTGAGGCCACTGAAAAAACTTTCTTGGAAAAAAGCATCAGACATGCCCTTTGTATGAAAAGTCAGTTGCTCAAAAGCAGCTATAAAGTCTTCCACTGTGCCAGATTGTTTCAAATTTGTCAAACGACCTAAATGGTTGGTGTCAGTGTCAAAGTGTTCATAAATATCTGCCACAAAGTGTGTCCAAGCCACATACCCATGGCAGGAATTTTTTCTCTGTTTGGCCAACTCATATGTAATGTCATACAAAGAGAAATAATGTTCCATTTGAGTTACCCAGCCAGTGGGATCTGATCCATCAAATTTGGTCACATCCACACACGGAAGGCGTATGTCATGCTGAAAGTGATGGGGTTGAAAATTCTGGGAATGGGAGGAAGTTTCACCTTCGGTATGCAAAGGTGGGTCAGATAAGGTAAGATTTGTAGGGATATGCATCTTGGGGTAGATCATCATAGTGACAGATTCAAGTTGGGTAGTAATGTCTTAGTTGAGTTCTGCGATTGAGGCGGCGATGGAGGAATGCATCTTTTGATTGATGGTGTCAATATTGGCACTGAGTTGTCGCACTTCTTGTTGGGTTTCTATGAAATTAGAGTGCAAGGTAGTGAAGCGAGCTTCCAAGTCTTGGCTATGGGTATGGGCCATGATGATGAGGGAATGCGAAAAGGGGCAGGTGGGACCACACAGAAAATGGGTTATGGGTGAAGTGTATCACAACGATTAGAGCGACGAGTTGAATCCAATGGGGTAAAGCCCAAATAAGAGTGTTGGAAGGGGGTCGGGTCCACAAGAAAACAAAATTGTTGAAAAATGATAGGTATGACTGTGATAAGGGCGAAGAGAGAAATCCAATGGAATAGGTCTCAAATAATGGTGCCAACAGGATCCAGACTCAGTTTATTTTTATTTTTATTTTTTACTCATGTGGAGTTATACTCCAATCTGAAGACTACTACAGTAATGAAATGCCCAAATGCTTAACAAGAATAAATTTGTAGTAATTTCACAACTCGAATACAGGAGACATAGTTGAACCGCAATAGATCTTGTTTGTTCTATTTTTGTTTCCATCCCAAGGGTTAGGTATTCAAGGGTTCTACAGACAAGGGTTTTCCCTATACTATATCTCTCAGATATATGTGTGCGTTCCAACAGTAGTACTTGGCCCAATATCTCAAGGCACCAACTAAGGAGGCTAGATCGTGCCCTTAGTCATACTACCCGACTACACAGGTACTAGAGAGTATATTCCCGAGTGTTTTTCTCGGTGGCACTATAGCAGTCAGGCAGCTGATCAGTTTATCTATGGAGGTATTCAGGAGATCCAGTTTGATCTGTATACATGTGTGGTCTGATGTGCTACCACTCGAAGGGGTACCAACAGGGTGTTATCACTCCAAGAAACTCTTTATGGTTGTAAGTCAAAGATGCTTGGTAACTTAAAGTAAACTTTTTTTTATGTTTTTGTGTTTTTGTGTTTTTGTATGTGTGGATCAATGGGATAACTCAACTACAATATGGTATCCAGATAGTCAAAATGAATATTCAAATAAACCAATGCCCTCAAGGATCAATAATCAGATAATAGCTTTAAGTGGGTGAAGAAGACAGTGCTTATAAACCAGATACACAATGATGGGTTTAATAAACAATGTAAGAAACTATTAATCAAGTTATGAACTGACTAA
>SNQJ01S0077498.1:0-15366 GCA_010110895.2 Picea sitchensis | reverse complement strand
CACTCCCCTCTCTCTTACACCTCTATTACACCCTTTCTCTCTCTCCTCATTGTTAGTCCCAGTCTCACTCTCTATGCCCCTCTTTATCTCTTTATTCCCTCTCTTTCTCTCCCTCTGTGTCCCCCCCTTCCTCTCATTCTCTCGCTACCCACATTTTATGTCTCCTTCTCTTCTTCCCTTCCTCTCACTATACCTCTCTCTACCCCCTTCTCTTTCTCCCTTTCATCCATCTCACACTCTATCTCTACCCCTCCACTTTGTCTTACTCTCTCCCCCTCCTCCCTCCCTGTCTCTACCCATCCTCTTTGTCTTTCTCTCCCCCCCTCTCACACTCTCACACACTCTCTCTCTCTCTCTCTCCCATGATCTAGGTGGATATCAGTGGCCACCAACCTATTCCAACTGGCTCATCTTAACATTTTTTCAGTTTGGCAGTTTCTTTCTACTTTTCGGGTCCTAAACTTTCGAGGTTATTTTGAGGCCCGAAACAACGGTTTTAGGGCTCACCACATTTCGTTTATTGAAAAACTTAAATTTTGATATCATAATGTGTATTCCTTGGATAAACCTTTCCAACGGGCTATCGTGCACCTAAAATGAAGATCATATGAAAAAGTTACGACCCTAGGAAGTTGATGTGCCAACTTACCCCAATGAGACACACATGACTCTTGAAGCTTCATCTCCTAGGGTTAGATTTTTAGATGTCTAGGGTTTTTGCATTCATTTCAATTGTAAAAATGGATTTTAGAGTCTCATTGTACTCATCTTCTTGCGAATAAGCATAGTCATCACATCTCTTCTTAGAGATAAGCCGCCACCATTCTAGCAAGTGAGTTTCAATCTGCATTTTACAGTTTCATCATATTTCTTTATTAATAGAAGTCAATTTTTAAAGTATCTATGTTATTGTTCATAGAATCTTTGTGTTAATAATATAGCTTTGTATTCATTTTGTTCTGCTCATAAAATCTGGATCAATGGTATTGGAGATGTCTACTCCTTGTCATTCTTAATGCATGTCTATGATGAGGTCAGAGATCAAGGTACAAAGAGTTTGGTCTTGAGATTGTTTCTCTTGAGGACAAAGGATATTTCACACCAAAGCGACCTTCCATGGCAGGAGAAAATCAAGACAACGGGACAAGAGATCCTTTCAAATTGTTGCTCGAGGAAGCCCTCGCGTAAAAAATGAACAAGATGATGGACAGTTTTGTGCAAATCCTTTGACGAATATCAAGAAGCAATAGATCTTCCTTGAGCGGAGGCATCGCCCCTTTCAAGGTACATATCAACTTTGATGTTGTTATATTTCAAGTTTAGATAGACACATATGCTATATATAAATGGTTGAATCTGCTAGAAGTGTATTTTTTTGTCCATAACTTCTCGAATAGAGAAAATATTACTTTTGCGCTCCTCAAAGCCATCCCCTATGTCAAAGTTTGGTGGGAGACTTTCTGTGAGCAAATGAAAACAGAGGAACCCTCATTATTTACAGTCCCATTCACATGGGAGTCATTCAGGGATGCTATTAAGGAACATTACTACCCTGTCAAAAATTATGACGACTTGTATACAAATGGACCACATTGTGGCAGGAAAGGGACAAAGTAGTGTTAGAGTTCACAAATATCTTCCATACCTTACGCATCAACATGGTCTCAAATATTTTGAGCAACATCTAGTGCTTAAGTACCACGATGGTCTGCATAGGTATATAAAAGAATAAATGGAGTTTCTGGATATCTCGTCCTTGGGCGTGACCTATCGATATGTCATTAAAATTGAGAAGAAGCTTAGAAAAAACCACAAAAGTTTGGTTCTGGGAACCCCTCACAACAGAAGCAGGGAAAGGGAAGCCCCAACCCATAAAATAAAGGGCAAAGAAAATATGGACACCCTCAGGACAACCAGTCTAAGCTGCAAATGAAGAAAGACAATGAAAGTACGAAGAAATCTATTGAGAAGTGGTGCGACTTCCATAAGAGCCCCTGGCATAACACTGTTGATTTCCACTCAAAGAAGTCATTGGTGGTTGAGATGAAATCATCTAAATTAGATGCAGGTTTTGAATTTGAGTCAGAACGAGAAAAGGGGAGACAGATCATTGATGCAAAACCCAGTGCCACCGTTGCTACCACCAAGATCTAGCCCAGTGAACCTCATGATCGAGAGGAAGGAGAGCACCACTTTCATTCACAGATGTGGGTGAAAGCCACCTTGCTCCACTTCATCATTGATAGTGATAGTCAGAATAACTTCATATCAGTGGAGGTTGTCAAGCAACTGGCCTTGCTGACAATGCTGCACCGACATCCTTAGACCATTGGATGGCTCTTCTATGGAAGCGATCTTCACATCAACCAAGAGTGTCGCTTATCCTACGACATCAATTGCTTCAAAGATGAGGTATTGTGTGATGTTTCTCCCCTTGATGTTTGTGATGTTATTTTGGGCCAAACTTGTTTATGGAAAGATCATGTTGTATATAAGTCTAGTCCTCGCATTGTTATTATTACTTTGGAGAGGAAATTGTATAGGATACTTGAGGCAGTCCCACCTAGTGCCATTTCCTTGATCTCTACCAAGAAATGCAAGAATGTCATCTCTCAGAATGAGAAGTTTTTCTTCTTCATGATTCTCTCTTTTAGAGTGAGAAAAATATTGCAGACACATCCATAGCCTTCGTGACCGACCTCTCCATGCAATAGAAATAGGGGGATAAGGTCATGGAAGAATAAAAGGACATCTTCTCCTCACCTACTTGGGTACCTTTGCACTGTCAAGTCAAGCATTCCATTGATATGACCCCTGACACTAGCAACTTTCATGAGAATGATGGATGATATCTTACGTCCATTCACCAATTATTTTGTAGTGGTGTAACTGGATGACATCCTCATCTACAACAATACTTGAACAAAACACTTGCAACATATTCAACAGGTTTTGCACACTCTGCAACAACACAAACTATATGCCAGCTTGAAGAAATGCTCCTTTGGCATGGCCAGGGTCCAATACCTATGCTACATAGTTGATAACCATGGTGTGCATGTGGATCTAGCCAAGATCTAGGTAATTCATGATTGGCCAGCCCCAACCATGCTCACTGAGCTTTAGATCTTCTTACGCCTAGCCAGTTTCTATCACAAATTTGTGTTGGGATTCTCCCATATTGCATGGGCCCTTAGCCAAGTAACTAGGGGTGGTGGTAAATAAAATTTTGTGTGGGGCATGTCCCAACAAGAAGCGTTTGATGATTTGAAGCAACGCTTGTGCTCAACCCTAGTGCTTTCATTACTCGACCTGCAACAACCCTTTGAGATTGAGAAAGATTCTTCATAATACACTGTGGGTGCAGTTCTCAATTAGCACAACCACCCCATGGTCTATCGTAGCGAGACACTATCAGATGTCATCCGTAAGTACCCTACTTACAACAAAGAAAAGTACTCCATTATGAAAGCCTGCTGCCAATGGAGGAATTACATTCTCGGGAAGGAGACATTCATCCACACTGATTATAAGCCATTGTAGTTCATGCAGAAACAAGAAAAATTGCAAAATGACCACCATCATAAGTGGTCCACATACTTACAGAATGACTGCCATCATAAGTGGTCCACATACTTGCAACAATTTGACCTCAACATTAATTATAAGACATGAAGTACCAATTTTGTTGTTAATTTCCTTAGTCAACCTCCAGTCGTGAAATTCACAACGGTGCTAGAATATTGTAGCCATGAGACCTCTAGATGGCCCCAACTCTATGAGAAAGATCCTCACTTCGCCACCACCTACCAGATGTCGAGCGCAAAAATAATTGTCACTAATTTTCATCTTCAAGACGAGTTACTGTGTTTTCTAGGACATTTAACTAAGCTATCAAAGCTAATTTTGGAATCCCACTATAGTTGAGTGGTAGGACACTTCGACGTAGAAAATATAGTGGCAGTGTTGCAACAACATTTATACTAGAATAAACTTCGACATGATGTCAACAAGTATATCAGGTCTGCAATGTTTGTGCTATTTCCAAACTTATGACTAAGAAACAAGGTGTGTACACCCCTTTTCCTACTCCTAACAAGACCTGGGAATCCATCTCAATGGACTACATGTCGATCCTTCCATCCACCAAGCAGGGAAATGACTTTATTTTGTGGTTTTTGATCACTTTTCCAAGATGTCGATTATGTTTGCCTGCAAGAAGAACATCACAATGTAGGTCACTGTCAAGCTCTTCTTTGAACGAGTGTGGGTAGATTTTGGAATACCAAAAACCATTATCTCAGATTGGGACAATTGGATCCTTAGGACATTCTGGTCAAGCCTCTATTCACTGCTAGACACCAAGCTCACTAAATCCACTTCCTTCCACTGCCATACAGATGGTCAAACCGAGGTCATCAATTAGATGATCGTACATATCCTATGAGTGTACAATTCCAAGCACCCCTGCACATGGGATGAGAGTCTTCCCTATGTTCAACACAGCTACAACAAAGCCATACATAGCTCAACCGAACACAACCCCTTTTAGGTGGGAATGGGATTTCAACCATTGGGTCCCATGGATGTTGTACTACCCCTTGCAGCCACTCAGGAAAACTCATTTCATGCTCAAATTGAAGTTGATAAAGCCACCCAATTAATTGAACGGATCCAACAAATCTGCCAACAGGTTTAGTATATTTTACAAAAATCCAATGCTAAGTACAAGCAGTGCCATGATCAACATCAGGTGCCACACAAGTTTTAGGTGGGAGACAAAGTTTGGTTTCACTTGCAGAAATAACACCTTACAAATCCCCATCGAAATCTTTTTCTACTCCTCTATTGACCTTACATCATCACCAAGTCTGTGGATGATAATTATTTTGAGCTCAATATTCCTCCCTTCTTTGGCTTGCACCCAATGTCCAATGTGGATCTTCTTCGACCATATTTTCCACCATCATTGGACACCTCAGAGATACCAAAACAATTGACATCAATAGACATCAACCCTGACTACATGGAACATGAATCCACTGATCAAATCATGGACACATAGGTCAATGACACTCACCAATAGAGGATCCAACTTTATCGGGTTGTCAAAGTAGGACAACTCCTGCACCAAGGCAAGTGGTCCACTCGAGGCCAAATTCAACATAAAGTTTCTCATCTGATGGGGGAAATCAATGCAATGGAGACCATTGCTTCCTAAGGGAGGAGGAGTGATCCAGGTGTATATCAATGGCCACCCACCTATTCCAATTGGCTCATCTTGGAATTTTTTCAGTTTGGTAGTTTTTTCCTTATTTCAGGGTCTTGAACTTCCAAGGCCATTTTGAGGCCCTAAACAACGTTTTTAGGGTTTGCCACAGTCATATTATATACATACTCAAATTGTAATGACACAATGTGTATTCCTCAGATAGACCTTTCCAACGGGCTATTGTGTGCCTAAAACGAATATTGTATGCAAAAGTTACGACCCCGAGAAGTTGATGTACCAACTTACCCTAATGGGGCCCACATGACTCTTGACGCTTCATCTCCTAGCATTAGGTTTTTGGATATCTAGGTTTTTTAAAATCATGTTTATTGTAAAAAAGGATTTCAAAGCCTCATTATACTCATCTTCTTGCGAATTAGTGCAATCGTCACATCTCTTCTCAGAGATAAGCCACCATCATTCTAGCAAGCTTGTTTCAATCTACATTTTACAGTTTCAACATATTTATTTATTAATAGAAGACAGGTTTTAATATATCTCTATTATTATTCATTGTGTTAGCACTAGAAGTCACCTTCAGATTACATTGAAGGTAAGCCCAGTACTCATCAGTTTATATATCACAGGTAATTGAGTTTTGAGTGGTCAAATGGAGAAAACTCAATAATAATAGCATTCTAACTTAGAAATATGGACTATCATGCACTAGCCATTGAGGTCTTGAATCAACTTCAGTTAGTAAGTTGGAGTAAGGGTGAGTAGGATGAATATTTAGTGATAAAGGTGTAGAGGTTTTCTATGAACATCAGATTTTCTAGCAGCCTAAGGAGGAAAAACTTAAACACAAATTCCTCTTGGATTCAAATTTCAAGGAAGTCGAAAGAAATCATAACAGTATTATAATCAAACATTTATCATAATACAGTTACAACAATCCATGTAAATCAATCAAACATGAACTCTCTCAGTATTAGAGGCAAATAAGATGGAGTAAGAAAGTTGACATAGATTAATCAAAATGTCTCAAAAAAAAATACATAATGAGAGAACCAGTTGTTCTCAATCAAAATATTACAATAACAAGGACCCTAGCTCAACCATTCGACCCTAACAAAATATCAAAGATGCATATATATACTAAAATGATGCAACCACCGGGAATGTGATCAGATCACTACCTTCAAAGCCTTCAATCAGTTCCCACTCTCTTAGGTTGTGCAGACATCATGATGTCACATGCGATCCAGGCATAGTTATGTTCTTTAAAATAAAAAATTCCCATAAGGAAGCTACGGATTGTAAGTGTGCCTTCATGGCTACTCTTTGCAACGTTTTCCATTTATGGGATGAGGCAAGGTCTCAATTGCTACCCACAATCTTCAATAACTATCTTCATTAGGATTAGGACTGGTCCTGACACCCATAACTGTTCTCAGACGGTGCCATTGACTTCTGCGAGTCCTTCCTAATAGCTCGAGGCCATGAATGGTCTTTGTCTATGACCAATGCAAGATTTGTAGGTGGCAATCTGATAGTGTATGCACAGGGGTGATGTGGAAGGAGGTGCTTGGCGAAAAATCACATGGCCCAATGAGTGAGCGACGACCATGTGGAAGGAAGTGATTAGGGGGAGCGGAGGCTAGGACGAGGTTGCGGTAGCAAGGGAAAGGCAGAGATGGTAGAGGAACGAGGGAGGTGTGATAGGGGGGGAGGAGGTGACGTGTAAGGGAGATTGGAATGTGAGTGGGACAGGTGTCGAGAGGTGAGAGGAGGTATCAGGAAGGGATATGTGATAGGTGGAGAGAGGGTGATTGAGTTGCTTAGGCTTCCAATATTTTTGTCTTCCTTGTGGAAATCATGGGCAGAATGCCACATGATTTACACCATAATGCAATTAAGGGTAAACCTCAATTTCTGTTTGATTTTTAAGAAACAGTCTCCAGATCCTTTTGTTAACATATAGGCTTCATGGTGGATAGAGACCTCCCTATGAGGCTCTAATAACTCTTTTTGCAGTTTCAGTGCCTTAGTGTTGGGTTGTGGAGTCACTTATAAAAACCAAAAACAAAATAAAAATGATATTTACAATGACATGGGAAGCCACTCATGGCTTAAGTAAAAAACTTCTTCAGAAAATGCCCATTTATAGGGCTACCAAAAACTTCAATGTCCTCCAAATCCTGCAACTTGTAAGTGTTATTTGAAAAAACCTTAGAACTTTTGAAGGGGTCGATCCATAAGGCCTCAAATTTACCGTGCTTGCCTTTATCTTTTTTAGGTGCATCCCACTTGAGTACTAGATCTTCCTGCTGGAAATCCTTTTTTTTACCTTCTTTTCAAAGGCCTACTTGATCTTCTATTGATGGTCATGTGCTTTGTCCAGTAGTTTCTTCCTAGTATGTTTCACTTCTACCAACTGTTGTATTCTTCTAATCATTTCATCTAGTTCTCCCTGGTAGTCTTGGAAGAATTTTTCCACAGGCAAGGTGAGCTGAGAAGGAAAGATGGCCTCAACTCCATACACAATATGGAAAGGGGAGACAGTAAGAGATCTCTTTGTTGTCACTCAGTCATCCCATAGAGAAAAATTAATCTTTGAATCCCATGCTTTCTTATTGTCCTCTAATAGTATTTTAATGATCTTAATAAGGCTCTTGTTAGAGGACTTTGCCAATCCATTCCCTTGGGGGTAGTAAGGAGTAGAGTGAATCAATGTGATTTCAAACTGTTCACAAAACTTAATCAGTGGTTCAGCCTTAAAATATGAAGCATTATCAGTGACAATTTTGTTTGGAAAACCCAATCTTGCCACAATATCCTCAAGAAAACCAATGATTACTTTATGGGAAGAATTTCTTGTGGGGATAGCTTCTATCCACTTAGTAAAGTAGTTTGTGGTAGTTAAGATCCACCTATGTTGACCACTTGAAACAGGATGAATTTCCCCAATAAAATCTAGGCCCCACTGTTGAAAGGGTCTTGAAGCTACCACAGGCTTTAATGGCAGAGACTTGAACTATTGCTTTCTAGAGAATTTTTGACACTTTACACAAGACCTGATCTTTACATAGACATCAGTGAAGAGACTATGCCAAAAATACCCAGCCCTGAGAATCTTGTAGGCTGTGGTTCTTCAGAAGTGATGCCCCCCACATAAATTGTCATGAAAATCATACATAATCCTTTGGGCTTCTTGTGGGTCTAGACATCTCAAAAGAACTCCTAAAGGGCATTTCCAATATAAAAATTGATCAATCAGACAATATTTAATTGAATTGAGCTTCAAAGATCTTACCTTGCTCTTTCCCATGCCATCAGGAGGCTCTAACTTCTGTAGGAAAAATATAATGTCTTTGTAGCAAGTGCATCCTTACCAACGGGGGTGTGACTTTAGGATCTTCATTAGAGAACTCGGCTTGCTGATCCTCTGAACAATTGTTGATGAAATTGACCCCCAAAGCTTTATAATTAGATTCAACCAACAACCTGGCTAAACCTTGACCTTTAACCAATTTGGTAGGATTTACTTCAAGATCAAATTCAAGGATTTTGGCAATCCATTTGCTCCTTCTTTTGTCTAAGTCCGGCTAAATGAGGATCTCCTTCACAGAAGTTGAAGGGACATATGCAATGAATTTTGAATGTAGCACATAAACTCTGAAAGCTTTGATAGATTTAACCAAATCATAGGCATGCTTTTCCATGGTGTCATACTTTATTTCATCATCTCTCAGTGTCCTACTGAAAAGGGAAATGGGCTGCTCTAACCCCTCGATGTTTTTCTACAATAAAACAACTACTACTGTGTTAAATGAAGCAAAAGAAAAAATTAGAAACTCCTTGGAGTAGTTAGGACTGATGAGCACAGGTGCTTTAGTCAAGGCCTTCTTTATTTGGTCAAAAGAGTTACGATATTCAATGGTCCATTTGATTTCATTTCCTTTCCTCAACATGGTTGTGATAAACATTACCAACTCAACAAAATTTGAAACAAACCTTCTTAAAAAATTAATTTTCCCCAAAAAATATTGGACTTCTTTCTTGGATCTAGGGAGCGACAAAACTTGGATAGCTTCTACGCTTATTGGATCAATATTTACCCCCTCATCTGACACAATGTGCCCCAATAGTTTCCCCTCTTTCATGGAAAATAATGACTTCTTGGGATTTAAAGAGAGACCAAATTTTCTGCATTTCAAGAATACTCTTTTCATATGATCATAATGTTCTTTATCATATTGTGAGAACATTGTTATATCATCCAAATAAATGACCACAAGCTTGTCCTTTTCTCCAATAAAATCTATGTCCATGGCTCACCAAAAGGTTGCTCTTGTGTTCATCAATCCAAAGGGCATCGTAGCGTACATTAGACATCTTGGATGCCCCTGTCACCCTTTGTAATATGTGTTCCATCTTGGGCAAGGGGTAATTATCTTTTTTAGAGCTTCTATTCAGATTTTGGAAATCCACACAAAGTCTGATTTCTCCATTATTCTTTCTTACTGGGACCAAGTTCGTTACCCATTCAAAGTACCTCAAAGAAATGATAATCTGGGCATCCAAAATATTTTTAATCTCCTTCTCCATAATGGGCAACAACATATGATTTATTTGTCTCAACTTTTTCCTAAATGGCTTGGACTCTTCCTTCAATGAGATCTTGTGCTCAATGATACTTCTGTCATATGTCCTGAGATCTTCATATGTGTAGGAAAACACATCAACAAACTCCTTTAACAACTCATCATATTCGACCCTTTGCTCTCTTGACAAGATTCTTGACAACTTGACAAATTTGGGATCCTTCTCTGTACCAATAATGTACTCAGATCCATCAACATCATCAGCTGAACCTCTAAACTTTATTGCCACATCATTCCCATTGAACAATATTTCCAAAGGAACTAGTCCCTTCGGAATGTGGTTTCTAGGAAGCTGAACAATATGGTGATTAGCAATTTTATTTAAAAATACATCGACATGAGGGATACTTTCAGAATCATGATCCTGATCAATCTGTAATGTAGAGAACTCATCAACAGACTCAAGAAACTTTTTGATTTCATTATCATCCTAAAACACCTTCCAATGATTGATATTGTCAGGTACAGAGGGTCTATATTTCACTCCTACATCATACTTGTGTTTACGTGGCAATGGGACTCTGAAATGGCTTGTTCAAACAACCAAGGAATTAGCCATGGTATTCTCCTCTCTTGGAATAAATGAAATGTTGAAAGCTAGGAAGAAACTGTCAACTAGGTCCCATACTTCATTTCTGTAAGTCTTCAGCCTAGAGTGCTTGGCCTGATAAATATTTTTGATCTGATGAAAAATTAGTTATGCATCCCCAAATACTGATAGCTCTGTATTTTACATCCCTTAAACCCAAAACAAGAGCTTCATACTCTACCACATTATTTGTAGCTTCAAATTCTAGCTTGTAGGACAAAGGTATATTCTCTTCACAAGGTGAAACAAAGACCACTCCAACACCAGCGCCTTCCTTAGAAGAGTATCCATCAAAGAACATCTTCCAAACAGAGGTAGTTGGAGGAGGGATTTCACAAAGAGTAATGGATTGTTTTCTAATTTCAAGAGAAGGTTCAGAAGTATTAGTGAGATGCAATAGGCTAGATCCCAAATAGGTTTCAATAGAAAAAATAGGATGGTTTGTGGGGTCTTTTTCATCACTAATGATGTAGGCCAACTAAGCTTCCCTACAAAGTCTTCTATGCTTGTCGCCAAAAAAAGGAATGGTGGCATATGTGAGGTCCATCTGCAAAGTTCCCCCAAGTTTTTTTATCCAAGATCTTGACAATAACATACCAAACTTGGGGGGAACATCAACCACTACAATGTCCATGACCACGCTTTTCATGGGCAAGTGAAACAAGGTCACAACTAGATATTTGATGACCCTGAGACAATTTACTTTCCTGGAATCAAATGAATATAAGTCATGATAGGATTTTGTGATTTCTAATCCAAGTTCATCCATGACTTCTTTGGGTATGATATTGTGAGATTCCCCTGATTCCATAACACAATTGTGCAACACCTTATCATGTATGTTTAGTGATGTATAGAAGGGAGGGGATGAATCATGTCTATGTTATATCAAAGGATTTAAGATGACTATTGGATTTTCATCCTGAATATTAACTGAGTCAGTGGTATTTGAGTAGGAATCAGACAACAACATTTTGGAAAGATTTTTTTTCACTTCTTCAATTTTTATCAGTTCCAAAAATGGCACAGGGATTTTGATATTTTGGATCTCATTTTCATAACTGAAGGAAGGTGGATATTTCAGAATCTCCTTGACTTCTGGGATAGGATCCTCAACCAAAATTGGGGGGCTTTGAGCAAATTTCTCTTTGCTTCCAACTGTCACAACCATGGCAAATTTTTCTATTTTTGTGGGCTGTTTAGAAGCATTAGTCTTTTCCCCTTTGTTTTTAGATCTTAGATCATATCTACTAGGATTCTCTTTTGCCTTCTCTCCCTTACTTAATTTATTTATTTGATTATCCATTAAGGACTTCCCATATGTAGATTGGGTTAAGTGAGGGGATGGAGGGGTGTCACCCAAGTAATGGATCTCAGGATCATCTTCTTCATATTCTCCTTCCTTGTCAGCCAAAAGGTTGTTTTGTAAGGGAGTTTGGATCTTTTGGTCATCCCTTTCTCTATTTCTAGGATCTCTTGTAAGAGTCCGAGGAGAATTATTAGGTCTCCTGAAACCACCTCTGTTATCAACATTTTGTGTATTTGTATAGGTCTGTTTTCCCTCAAACTTTAACTTTTCCATCTCAGCAGAAATATATTTTACTAATTTGGTAAGTTCATCAACTTGGAGGTGGACAATAGAGGAATCAAAGGTTGAGGCTTTAGTTCTACTCTTTCTCCTATCCTTATCATATTTTCCTCTAAGTTGATCAAATGCCACTATGTTAGATTCTACCTCCACGACTGCATCTTTCATATGAGCTAAGGAGGCAGATCTTCTTTCTCTTAGTAAAAGGAAAAAACCAGGGTCAAAAGAACTGGTATAGGTGATTTTGGTAGAGGTCTCTGTAGGATTTATCTCAGGAGGCATTTTATTGTACATTTTGTTGAATCTTTGAGAGAAATCAGAGAGAGACTCTCCTTCTTTCCTCTTTAGGGATCCAAATTCCGTGATATAATACAAAATTCCTTTTTGTCCCTCCACTGCCTCAGAAAAGCATAATCTAAAGCCTCAATCCCGGAGATAGATCCAGGTGTCAAAGCCCTAAACCACTTTCTAGCCAAACCATCAAGGCTATGAACAAAAATCCGCATCCATACATATTCATTCCCAATGGTATGGTTGTCTATATAACTATAAAAGTCTTCAAGATGTTCTTCTGCATTTTTGTCTCCCTCAGCTATGAACTTGGGAAACTTCTTAAGGTAGCCATCCGCTGGCAGAGCATTCAGAGGATGAGGAGGGACAAGAGGGGCATACATAGCCTCTACTATAGCTTCCATTCTAGTTTTGGGGGGATTAGGTCCTGCCATTTGTATGTGACCTGGAGGAGAACCCGGACGGGATGGAGTTGGGCTATGTGGGACTGAGACAATGCTCCTGGGAGGTGAAGACAAGGGGCTTGAGGGAACACAATTATCCCCTTCCGCAACTGTAAAAAGTCTAATATGAGGAGGAGTAGGAAAGTCTTATAAAGTCAAATCTCTCTCCTTCCACTTCACAACTTCGGGGGAGAAAGGGGTGTCAAAAATCTCTCCTTCCAAACCAAGAATAAGAGGGGAGAAATCGGCAGGAAAACTCCCAAAGCCTAAATTTCTTGAAACTCCAAAAGTTTGTATAATAGGAGAATCAAAAACAGTTACTGGATTTTGTAAAGAGGTATTATGCAAATTATCAGAAAAATTGGTATGGTACCTTTTTCAGCGATCTTTCCCTTTCTGATAATTTCCTTTGGGTCAGCTTCAGATGTTCCTAGAGGAAACAATGAAGTGGACCTCGTATGTCTGCCTTTAGGACCCAGAAATGAAACAACGGAGTCATTGGGTGCAAGTTGCAATCTTCAATGGTACTGATATCTGGTGCACATTTAGAATTAGAGTTTCTTTGTCGTTCTATCCTAGGGAAATGTCTTCAATTCATTCCCCTGGCAATGACACCGAAAATTTTAGCACTAGAATTCACCTTCAGATTGCATTGAAGGAAATCCCAGTACCCATTAGTTTATATCTCATAGGTAATTGATTTTTGAGTGGTCAAATGGAGAAAACTTAATAATAATATCATTCTAACTCAGAAATCTGATTAGCATGCACCAACCATTGAGGTCTTGAATCAAATTCAATCAGTAAGTTGGAGTAAGGGTGAGTAGGAGGAAGATTTAGTGAGAAAGGTGTAGAGTTCTGCTATGAACATCAGAGTTTCCAACAACCTAAGGAAGAAAAACTTAAACGCAAGGTCCTCTTGGATTCAAATTTCAAGGAAGCTGAAAGAAGTCATAATAGTACTACAATCAAACATTTATCATAATACAATTACAACAATCCATGTGAATCAATCAAACAAGAACTCTTTCAGTATCAAAGGCAAATAAGATGGAGTAAGAAAGATGAATTAGATTAATCAAAATGTCTCAAAAACAAATACATAACCAAAGAACCAGTTGTTCTCAATAAAAATATTACAATAGCATGGATCCTAGCTCAACCATTCAACCTTAACAAAATATCAAAACTGCTTATATATACTAAAATGCTGCGACCACTAGGAATGTGATCATATCACTTCCTTCAAAGCCTTCAGTCAATGCCCACTCTGTCAGGTTGTGCAGACCTCATGATGTCAAACTCGAGCTAGGCATAGTTATGTTCTTCACAAGAAAAATTGCCCATAAGGAAGATTTGGATCATAAGTGCACCTTCATGGCTACTCTCTGCAATGTTTTCCATTTATGGGATGAGGCGAGGTCACAAATGTTGCCGAAAATATTCAATAACTATCTTCATTAGGATTAGGAATAGGCATGACGCCCATAACTATTCTCGGACAGTGCCAATGACTTCTACGAGTCCATCCTGACACCTCGAGGCCATGAATGGTATTTTTCTATGAACAATGCGAGCTTTGCAGGTGGCAATCTGATAGTGTATGCACAGGGGTGATGTGGAGAAAGGTTCTTGGAGAAAACTTGCATGGCCCAATGAGTGAGCAATGACCATGTCGAAGGAAGCGATTAGGGGGAGAAGAGGCTGGGATGAGGTTACAGTAGCAAGGGAAAGGTAGAGGTGGCAGAGGAATGATGGGAGGTGTGACAGGCATGGAGGAGGTGATGTATAAGGTAGATTGGAATGTGAGTTGGATAGGTGTCAGGAGGTGAGAGGAGGTATCGAGAAGGAATATGTGATAGGTGGAGAGAGGGTGCTTGAGTTGATTAGGCCTCCAATATTTTCATTTTACCTATGGAAATCATGGGCACAATGCCACATGATTTACACCCTAATGCAATTGAGGGTAAAGCTCAATTTTTGTCTGATTTTTAAGAAACGGTCTGCAGATCCTTGTGTTAACAGATTGAATATTTGTATTAATAATATAGATCTATATTCATTTAATTCTTCTCATAAAATCTAGATCACCCCCCTCCCTGTGCCACTATCTCTCCTACATTTACCTCTCTCTCTACCCCTCTCTCTATTTTTCTCTCTCTCCCACACTTTCACACAAACTTTTTCTATCCCCCCTCTATTTCTTCCTCTCTCTCCCTCCCACACTTTAACACACTCACTCTCTAACTCCATCCTTTTTCTACCTCTCTCTTCCTCCCAATTCTTGCACACACACTTTCTATCGCCCATTAAGCTATTTATATCTCTCTACCCCCCTTGCATCTATCTCTCCCATTTCTCTCATAATCAATCTCACTCTCTCTCCACTCCCTCCTCCCTCCCCCTTTCACTATCTCTCCACTCACAATCAGTCTCACTCTCTCTCCACCCCCTCCTTGTCTAGCTCCCCTCTCTTTCTTTCTCTAACCCCCCTCTCACACTCACACATTCACTCTCTACTCCCCCTATCTCTCCCCCTCCCTCCCACTATCTCTCCTCTCTTTCTCTCCTACATC
>SNQJ01S0077497.1:87015-97224 GCA_010110895.2 Picea sitchensis | reverse complement strand
CTTAGTTAGTTGCCAAAGTATTCTCCCAAGTTGAAGGAATTGACTATAATGAAACATTTTCCCCTGTAGCCAAAATGAATTCCATCTACCTTGTTCTTGCCCTTGATGCCTCACATAACTGGGAGGTCCACCAGATGGATGTTAAATCCTCCTTGCTTTGGGATTTGCAAGAAGAAATGTATATGGAACAACCTCTTGGATATGTCCAAAATGAATCTAGCCTTGTTTGCCACCTTAAGAAATCTCTTTATGGTCTTAAGAAAGCTCCTTGAGCTTAGTATGCCAAAATGGACAACTTTCTTCTTGACACTGGCTTTTCTTGATTCCATTCTGACCCTAATGTCTATACCAAGAAAGTAGGAAGCCATATCATAATCCTTGTTCTTTATGTTGGTGACCTTATCCTCACTATTAATGACCCAAAAATTTTAAACCATGTGAAAACCAGTCTTAAGAAGAAATTTAAATGATAGAGTTAGGCTTTTCGCACTATTTCCTTGGCCTCCAAGTTTTGCAAATTGAGGAAGGGATTTTTCTTTCCTAGTCTAAGTATGCTTGTGACCTTCTTTGTTGCTTTCACATGGAATATTGTAAACCAACCCCTTCTCCCTTCCAGTATGGAGTCAAACTTGTTTCCACCTGTACTTCTCCCAAAGTTGATGCCACTTTGTACAGTTAGTTAGTTGGTATCCTCTTATACTTGACTCATACCCATCCTAATCTTTTCTTTGTTGTTGGCATTGTTGCCCAGTATATGAAAACACCCCATGAAACCGTTGGAAAGAAACTAAGAGGATACTTTGGTATGTTTGGGGTACAATTCATTTCAAGATACATTACATTTCAGAGGGGATTCCTTTATTGGTTGGTTTCACTGATTCATATTGGGCCGATGACCTCGATGATTGGAAGTCTATTGCAGGTTATGTTTTCAGCCTTGGTTCAGGACCTATCACTTGGGCCTGTAAGAAACAACATATTATTGCTCTTTCTTCAACACAATCAAAATATCAAACAATAGTTAATGCAAGTTAGGAAGCCTTGTGGCTTCAACATATCCCTTTAGAGTTTGGATTCCAACAACAACATCCAAACAAACCTTTTGTGCAACAATCAAAGTGTCATCAAGCTCACCAAAGATCCAATTCAACATCAGTGCAATGAACACATCGAGATACACATGCACTTCATTAGAAATATCATTAATGATTGAGTTATTGAAGTGCTCTTCTGCCCTACAAAAGATCAAGTTGTAGAAATTTTCATAAAGTCTTTTACATAAGCGAAGTTTTCCAAACTTCGATCTATGTTAGGAGTTTAAGAAGTTGTCATTAAGGGCGGATAGGCTCTAATTCCTTCTTCCTTATCATATTGTGTCATGTTTGTAAATCCTTTAATCCTATCCCAAGTTGTTCTCAAGGGGGGATGTTAGGATATTTAGACACTTAGGAGTTAGTTAAGATCAACTTAGTCTAATGTGTCATTAGGTAAAAGTGTGTTTTCTAGTGTTTTTTTTTAGTATGCATTAGTATGTGTTGTTCCTCAGGTTGTTCTTATAAAAGAACAATGCCAAGGTACCCAATGAGGCCCTCTAGGAGCCTCTTCCCACTTGGCTCTCTTAGAAAAATATAGGAGCGAGAGGGGGTATCCCTTGTAAAATTAAATATGAAAGGTAGGTAAGATTTAAAGCAATATCATAATCAATCAAAATACCCAACAACATCAATGAGGTAATGAAAGCAAACAACTTTATCCAATGAATATCAAACTATATAAAATAAAACGAGACCTTAGTTCACTTCAAATCAGAAAGAAATAAACCAGATCTTATTACTTCATGGTTAAGAAACATGTTCTCAAAGATAAAGTGGTCAATAAAATAAAATAAGATAAAATAACTAGTACCATTACAAAAAGATTCCTTTAACAACATCTGCATCATATACAATAGTGAATACCTGGTATATTAGACTAACAAATATCATTCATATAAATCTCTATAGAAAGACAATGTCAAGCCAACCCTGTATGTTAACTTAAAAACCATCATTCTAAAATGAATAAACTTCAAAGGGCGATCATGTCAATCCTATGAAAAAGATTCATACTGTAATCAATTGATATACAAGAGAAGTAAAAATACATATAAACGAAAGTAAAACACTAACATAACATAAATGCCAATACAAATTGGTGCCAAATCTTATTTCAAAATAAAAAAATTATGATATTAAAGATTTGAAAGATCATCATTCTCATATCAACAAATTCTCGGAAAGCAGTGTATGTATTTCAAGAAAATGTTGACATTATGCTCTTTCTTTCACAATATGAGCTTTAAAATTGAAAAATGTTAATTGGGTTTTAATTTCTTACCTTTTTTTTCTGGTATGAATGGTGGAAATTTAGGTTTTACTAGTATCATAGCTCCTCTCACAGACTCCCCCAAGTGAATAATGACCTAAAATACCACTCTGTATGTAATTAGTATTATTTCAATGACCGACAGATGCAGATTTAATTGAATTTAAGGTGCGAATGTGTGAGATTTCAATCAATTGATGTAATGCACCATAACTTTAACCATGAACAGTAAGTGGAATCCACATGTTGTCACCTGATTAATTCAAATAGTACATAATCCTTTAAAGTCTATGCATGTTTAGTCCTGAAAGGATTTTGAACCGTTATATTAAACTCTTACTTAACTGTTATATTTTTGGATGCACAAGAATTCGTTAACTGGTGGTTAAGTTTGAGCGCGAATTTAATTAGGGTTGTCGATCTTGATGGTGTTAGAACTATAATATATTTTGGGTATCAACTATTTGATTAAAGCATGGGTAACTTCACTTCCAAAAATGACTAAGATTCATTGATTGCACTAATTTTGGATCGTTAGATCTGTCGGGTATGAAGTGTGTGATTAACATGATTGGAACTTTGTGCATGAGAGTTAATCCTGCTCGTTTATTTCACACTTTAAAGGATGGATAGATTTTGAGTTCGATCAACTTAGAAGATTATAATATTTAGTGCTTTTTTGAACAATTTTTTTTTATAATTGAATAGAACAAGTTAATAAAATGACTGAACTAGGTAATAACTCGAGAAAATATTTGCTTTCTTTCGTAAAGGAATTAATGATCAAATTCAGTTACAACAATATGCATTCATAGTTAGGTAATCCAATGGTCATGATATGTTCCCAACATAGAGTGATCCGATGGATCATATTCGCCTCGATCTTAATGGCTACATTAATCAGTGGCTTAACATACGATTGGTCCATGATCTCTATTTAAAGAGCATGGATGGTCATTTGTTGATGATCAATTGTGAGAAACTCTCTTGTAAAATCTCTCTATAAATTTTCTTTTGCATTAATAAATTGCTCCAAGTGGCCATGTTGGCTATGGCGATGGATATTTCTCCATAGGGGTTTTATGTAATATTCCAAATCCGCAGATATGGATATTAAATCTTTACCTACCTTGTTTGTCACAGATATGATACTCTTTGGGTCGTTGAATGGGTTATTTAGGTTTTTGACTACGTTTGATAACTTGAATTTAACATGCGTGGTGATTTTGCATGTGGTTTTAGGTGGAACAACTTGTTTAAAATATATTGAATAGTCAAGCAATTACAATAATGACATGCATGTAGAAAACTTCACACACAGACTGCATGCATGTAAAAATAACTAACCAAACCAATCTTCAGTTAGAGCTTCAAATGAATAGATCTATACTGGAATACTAGTAAAAGCATGGAACAATACCTATAAATAACATGCATCGCTAGATCATTGGCATGAAATCCCGATTTGTGACATGCGTCGGTTTACTGCTGCATGCAACGCTGGATTTGCTGTCAAAAGATGAATCTGATGCATGCACGAGCAATAATCCTCCAAATATGATGAGATCTGTCCCAATGAAGTTTCATTCTTCCCTAGAAGACTCGCCCTGGATGGATCTACTGTTGCTAGGCTCCTGGATCTCTCTATCACTTTAGAAAGTAATCTGTCCAACTGCTGGGAATGGCCTCATGTTGGATAACACTGAAAGAATCACCCAAGTATATTCCACCATAATAAGCTGATGGAACATGTCTCGAATGGAGCGCCCTGCCTTCCTCTCCAGTGGGTCGGAAGGAATATGGCTCGCTATCCCTTTGTATGAGTAGATCTGAGAATTTGTGATCTCTCCTCTCTCTGTCAAACACGTTGCAACTCCACAGATTGAATGTGATGTCCTGATGGATAGAAGGCTCGGAAAAATGTGTTAGATATATCAAATGAAGCACATTCCCCTGATCTCAAATGGGTTCTAAGGGTTTAGGTTCGCTAGGCCTCCTCAGAAAGAACGACCCACTATACCTTTGATGTCTCCTCTATAACGCACACTGGAATTTGAGTGTTGGAGTTGGATCTCTGATCTCCATGCTCAATCTGAATGTAGATATGTAATAAAAGCAATGGAGAACCTATGTGGTCTCCCTAACTAGCTAGGGTGTGTCTCTCAACAATGAATCCAATCCCTCGTTGTCTTCCTCATGGAATCCATAAGTATCCTCAAATTCACCTAAATCCGGGTTTCTCCTCGGAGCTCTGGTTTCATTTCTTAAATCATCAATAATGACCCATTAGGTCACTTTTCCTCTCCTTATATCCACTGAAACCCTAATTATTTGTTGACTTTTCACTTAAGCGGTTTTCCTAAGTTTTCTAATTTAATATTCTTAAGTGCTTAATTACCTTTTTCCACTTAATCACTTAATGTCACTTTCAAATTATAACATTTCCCTAGTGAAATGACATCAAATGAACATTTTATTCTGTTACTCCTATATATAGTCTAAAGGGAATGTTTAGAATACTAAGCCATCCTCTCTAGAGTCCTCACTCAGAAAGGGACATTACAGTCCTCCCTTCTCGAGATTGCTTGTCCTCAAGCAACATCAATACAAGGTGTTGCAAAATCTGATCATTCTCCCAAGTAACATCCTCTACTGGAAGTCCTTTCCATTTGACCAAACACTCTCTGATGACCTGGCTTCTCAATTTCCTCTCTCTGAACTCCAATATCTCCTCCAAAACCAACTCTAATTGTCCCTCCTCATCCAAAGGTGGTAGCTCCTCATAATTTCTAATGAACTATCCCACCGCTTTCTTGAGGAAAGAAACGTGGAACATGTTGTGAATCCCGCTCCCCTTTGGTAGTTCTAACTCGTAGGACACTTCACCTACCCTTAATATGACCCTATATGGTCCATAGAATATGGGTTTAAGCTTATCTTCCCCACTCTTCTTCAAAGATGAATTCCTGTATGGTTGTAGCCTCAGGAATACTAGATCCCCAATCTCAAAGCTATGCTCTATCCTGTGTCTGTCTGCATTCACCTTCTATCGATTATGTGCCACATGTAGATTGTCCTTTAATACCTTAAGAATCTATTGACTCTTTGCTATCCTGTATTTGGCCTTGGGAGCCCTGCTGTCTCCAAAAAACAAATCAATCAAAGTGGGAGCATCATATCCATATAATGCTTTGAATGGGGTCATACCTATGGACATGTGGAAGGTAGTGTTGTAATAATGCTCTCCAAGAGGTAACCACCTTACCACACTTTCTTCTATTTTCTCACATAGTTCCTCATGTATCCCTCTATCAACTTGTTGACTATCTCAGTCTTCCCATCAGTCTAGGGGTGGTAACTAGTGCTGGATGTCAACTTTGTACCAACCAATCTGAATAAATTCTGCCAAAATGTGATGATGAACTAACTTCCTCTGTCACTGACTATGCTCTATGGAAACCTGTGAGGTATGAATATATATATGAAGAACAACTCTACCACTTGGACTGCACTGTAGTCTGTATGAATCACAAAAAAGTGCATAAATTTGGTCAATCTTTCGACCACTAGAAATATGCAGTCCTTACCCTGAGCCTTAGGTAGGCCTATAATGAAGTCCATGGATATAATTTTCCATTTCTTCTCCAGAATAGGAAGTGGATGAATAAACCTATTGGGAGTGTTTGCTCTAACATGTTCTACTGACAAGTCACACACTCGACGATATGTCTCATCACATTCTTCTTGAGACCCTTCTAAGAGAATCTCTCCTTGACCTTCTTGTATGTCTTGAAGTATCCCTGATGGCCTACTAAAGGTGAGTCATGTACTACCACCAAGATATTATTTTTGAGACTAGATCCAAGCATAAGGTAGACTTGGTCTTTATATAAGATGACCTCATCTATGACTTTGTACTTGTTTTCCTTTACCTGTCCGTCCAATAACTCACATGTGAACTTATTCTTGGAATACTCTACTTACAAATGTGATTCCAATATGCTAAGATCTCCATCTCGATGGTGTGCTCAAACCCTCTGTCTGGGGGTCTCCCTAGCGACATCATAACAAAAACCTGCTCACGCTGACTAAAAAGGGCCATGATCTCTTCCTGATACTGCTGGCGACTGTATGAATCTCTCCACGTGGTGATCACACACTCTATTGCATATGCTACTCCCCCATGCCTAAATATCCTCTCTATCATATTTGTTGACACTGTCTTGGATTCCCTTGTTGACATACCCCTTAGTACAATCTTTTTCCCCTTAGTTTCTCTGAATCCCATCTCAAGTTTTAGGTAATTGGTATAAATCTTTCCCAAGGTGATCAAGCATTGGACTCCCAATACCACATCTATGTCAGAAAGGTTAACCACATAGAATGTATCCTTTATTATGTAGTTTCCCAGATGTACCTCTAAGTCTGGAACTTGATCCAAACACTCTACCATGTGACCATTAGCTACTGCAACATCAAAACGCTCAAACTCCTCAATTTGCAGTGCTCTCCTAGCTACCAGTGAAACACCGATGAAATTATGGGTTGACCCACCATCTATAAAGAAAATGATGCACTGTCTCTGAATAATCCCTATGATCATGAGTGTGTCATACCTAGGGACTCCAGAAAGGGTCGCTATGACTCCATCTTTCACTGGTGCTCGTTTCTTATCCTTCTCGCGAGGCTATGGCTCTACCAGTGGTTGTGCCCCTACCAGTGTTGGTGGTCTCCTTGGAGGTTCCTCCTCCTCATGCAATGGCTCCTCCTTTGAGCTAGTGGACTGACTATCATGTGCCTGACTGCCCTGTTCCTCCTCATCATTGTCTGATGCAACCTCAATGTAGTGGATTTGTCCCTTTCCCATGCACCTGTGGCCGGGGATCCATGGATATCTGTAATTGAAGCATAGCTTCTTCCTCATAAGCTCACGCCTCGTATAATCATCCAATTTATCCTTACCCTTCCACTCTTTCTGGAATGGTTTCCTATCCCATCCCTTATATGACACAAAGGGTTTGGAATTTTTTTTGGTTTTCGACACTGAGTCTGCTATATATCTAGTGCATAGGATGGCATCCTGTAATGTGTGAGGTCTGTAGGCCTTCACCCATCCTCTCAAGGGTTCTGTGAGACCCTCTGTGAAAAGCATGATCAATCTAGGCTCTGAAATGTCTGCCACTATTATGACTATTCTCTAAAACTCTATGATAAATGCATCAGGTGTACCTATTTGTCTCAACTGGGCTAATTCCTTGAAGTGGATCTCTGGATCCCTCATGTCAAACTTTTCTATAAGTCTCTCCATGAGCTCCTTGTATGAGGTGATGTGATTATGACCCAACATCACCAGTCCATGGTGCCACCACTCATGGGCCTCTCCCTCCAAATGCAAAGTAGCGAAACTAATGGCTTCAATTTCTATCATCCGGTTGAGCTTGTAGTACACGTTGAGTTTCTTTACCCAAGCTTTGGCAATACACATGGATGATCCATCGAAAGAAGGTATAGTGAGTTTCCCTACTTTTCGAATGAACTCCATGTTATGTACCTACTGCTGATGTTGTCCTCCCCTCTAAGGATCTCTAGGATGGTTCTTGAGTCTAAATCCACAATACTCTACTAAAGTCATGTCATTAAGAAACTTTGGCCCTAGGGCTACATAATCTCTCCTGTAATCAACAATATTCTCAGCTTGTGTGGCCGGTCTTTGTGCTACTAGCTGTTGTGCTGCTACTGGAAGTGCTCTTTGAAAGATAGGGAATAATGGTATGGGAATCCTACTCGATGAGGTGTAGGTGCGAGTAGGTGAATGGGGTCTACTACATTCCCCTCAGTTCCCCTATGCTACATGGAAGATATTTTCTCCTGGAATGTTCCCTATAGCCAATCTATCTGCCATATGTGCCAAATGGCTTGCTGACTAATCACCAAATTCTTAAGAACCTGCATGAATTCCACTTCTGGGTCCATTGGTGCTTTTCCACTACCTTTGGGCATTTCATATCTATCTCCCATCCTCCCGTCTCCCTCAAGCTCTGCCTCACGCTATGCCATTCTTTTTGCTTCCCATTGTGCCTCTTCCTCTTCCTCTGAACTATGAGAAAAGGGGGGATAATCTAATCTTGGTCCTCTCCTCTCTTTGTACCTATTGAAGGTGAATAATTCATCACCTATATGCTCATGCCACCCTGGGTTCTTTGCTGAACTTATGGAAACTATAGTCACAGGATGGTAGGACTAAAGCTTTGATACCACTTGTAATATCCCAAATCCATAGATCTGGATATTAACTCTCTATTGACCCTGTATGTTGCATATATGATACTCTTTTGGTGGTTTAATGGTTTATTTAGGTTTTTGACTATGTTTGATAACTTGAATTTAACATGCGTGGTGATTTTGCATGTAGTTTCAGGTGGAATAACTTGTTTAAGATATATTGAATAGTCAAGCAATTACAATAATGACATGCATGTGCAAAACTTGACACACATATTGCATGCATGTAAAAATACCCAAACCAATCTTCCGTTAGACCTTCAAATGACTAGATATATACTAGAATACTAGTAAAATCATGGAGAAATACCTATAACTAACATGCGTCGCTAGATCATTGGCATGCAAGCCCGATCTGTGACATGTGTGGGTTTACTATTGCATGCAACATTGGATCTGGTGCAGGAAGATGAATTTGATGCATGCATGAGTAAGACTCCTCCGAATCTGATGAGATTTGTCCTAATGAACTCATATTCTTCCCTAGAAGACTCATCCTGGATGGATCTTCTACTGCTAGGCTCCTGGATCTCTCTGTCACTACCGAAAGTAATCTATACAACTGCTGGGAATGCCCTCATGCTAGCTAACACTCAAAGAGTTGGACAAGTAGATTCCACTATGATAATTTTATGGAACCTATCTCGAATGGAACGCCCTACCTCCCTCTCCAATGGGTTGGAAGGAATCTGGCTCTTTAACCCTTTGGATGAGTAGATATGAGAATCTCTGATCTCTCCTATGTTTGTCAAACACGATGCAACTCCATCAACTGAATCTGACGCCCTGATGGCTAGAAGGATCAGAAAAATGTGTTAGATGGCTCAAATGAAGCGCCTTCCCCTGATCTCAAATGGGTTCTGATGGTTTATGTTTTCTAGGCCTCCTCACGAAGAGAAAACCACTATACATCTGATGTCTCCTATATAACTCACATTGGAATTTGACTGCTGGAGCTAGACCTATGATCTCCACGCTCAATATGAATTTAGATTTGTAATGAAAGCAATGCAAAACTTGTGTGGTCTCCCCGACTGGCTAGGGTGTGTCTCCCAACACTGAATCCAATCCCTCGATGTCTTCCTCCCGGAATCCACAAGTATCCTCAAATTCTACTAAATTTGGGTTTCTTCTCAGAGCTCTACTTTCACTTCTCAAATAATCAGTAGTGACCTTGTTGATTAATTGGGTTGGTTTTCATTGATGTCAATCCTTGAAGAAAGTCCGGTAGTGAATTCCGGTAACACAAAGGTTTGGGTAATGGACCCAAATTTGTTATATGGATAATGGTATAAGTTTTGATCTACTTGTAGGTAAGATTATTCTAGATGGATAGTACATGTCATGCCATTTCCGGTGGTATGTGGAACATCACATAACTCCTCACGGTTAGAGAGTTATGGCCATGTGAAGTTGGAGAACCTTCACGAGTCATCTAGAAGCCCTAAAAGGTCAAAGTAGTCGAAGTGTTTGCAAAGAAAAAATTATTTAAATAACAAAGTGAAGTGATGAGTGTACTATAAGTCAAAGAGGATGCAAAAGAAATTATTGAAATAATAAAGT
>SNQJ01S0077496.1:110237-121416 GCA_010110895.2 Picea sitchensis | reverse complement strand
AATGGGTAAAATTGTTTTTTAATTGCAACAATAAAATCATTCCAAGAGGTTAAAATTTTACCATGTTTCTTCATGTCCTCTTGAGTCTTGGCTTCCCACCAAATGAGTGCTACACTATCCAATCTTAAAGAAGCAAGCTGAATTTTAGTTTCATCTTCTTGAATTTTTTGTATCCTACAATACACCTCAATCTGACGAATCCAGTTATCTAATTTCTTAGCATTTACCTCTCCATTGTACATTGGCAATTCAAATTTAATATCAATCTTTAACAAAGGAATTTGTGGAGGAATTTTACCATGCCCCTTTGGAGAATTTGGAAGAGGTTGTGAACTGGTAGAAGAAGAGGACGATGGAGGTGAGGGAGGTGGAGAAGAACCATTCCCTCCATTTCCATTTGGAGTTTTATCACCACGTCTCCCTTGTTCTTTGAAGGGTTGGAGCCTTCACCTTGAAACCTTGTATTCCTTTATTCCATCAAGACTTTCATCATTTCTCTCATTTCCATGAAAGCCTTTCTGAGATCTTCATCTTCTGTAGGAATATTTTCATGACTCTCTTCATGAGCCATACTTGCTGAATGCCTCCTTGAAGCTTGAGGTGATGATATAATTTTTCGTCTTGAAGGATGAGAACTTGGCTCTACAAGTTGATCTTCTCCTCTTGTGAGTTTCAACCCTGTGAGCATCAGAAAACAAAACACTTGCAAATAATCAAGCCTTCAAAAACCCTAGATCTGATACCAACTTGATCTGAAAATGATAAAGGCTTGTATTCTTGAAAATATTTGCAAGTTTTAATTCAAGTGTTCTTATGCAAAAGGATCAATTTGCAAACACATTTTTTTATATAAATTACACTTTCAAGATGCAGATAATAAGAAACAAATAATAGCGAACAGTAAACACATAACACAACAAATGATAAAGGAGTTCACCCCTCTCTTGGGCTACATATCCTGGTCCAACTTCCAATGGATATTTTATATTATTTGCTCAAAGTGATAAAATATGTGCTTTACAATTCTCAAAATTCCAAATAGATGGCTCCAATGGCTTCAGAACGTTCAAAAACCCCTAGCTGGGCTTTTTCAGCACCTGATTTGGCCAAAAATTGAAGAAGATAGGCTTCTTGGAAGTTCCCCTTCAAACTTGTTGTCTCTGGATCGCCAAATTGAACCTCTGTGTGTCCAACCTAACTCACACGCTCATTTCCATGCTAAAAGCTAGCACCGGGTGCATAACTTAAAAACCGTACAAACTATAGGATGGTTAGGGAACCTAGCCCCTAACCGCCAAACCGTTGGGCATATGGCCACGTGACCGTGCATAGAAAAAGGGCTAAGTTCAAACTCCAAGTCATATGGTTAAACCCATGTGTCTAGGCGCGCGGGTTTTTAATTTTTTTGAAACATGCGCACGCACGCTTGAGGTCGTATTGAATTCCATGTGACTGGGGGCTGAGGCTTAGCCCCGGCCCGGACCGTGCCCAACCATAACACATTTCAAACTTAAATATTTTTGAAACCATATATATGTTAAGAAACAATGGTGGGTGTGCCGTTTGGGCGGCCCTTACCAAAGCTATACCCCTACCCAGAGGTCACAAGGTCGAGTCCTGCCGACTACACAAATTTTAACCAATGCCCAAGTGACATGTGGCAGCCCTTGCTTGGGCCACGTGTCACCAATCCATTCGCCACAAATATGCCACGTGTCAAGAAATGATTCGACTGTCCAACTGCCAACTATCCGCCAAATCATCCCTGCCACATCAGCGTACGACCTTGCCACATCATCATACGGCCCTGCCACATCAGAAACCATACGGACTGTACAGTCAGCAAAATTTTTTCCCTGTTTGACAATTTGAACAGAATGCGATATCTCACTCATCCGACTTCCATTTGAACCCATTCGAGTTGCGTTGGGTTCGTGACGACGAGGCCTACACACCTGTTCGATTTGAAGAGATTTCGACCACTTTGAATTTTGAGCAAAATTTGATCCCCTGGATCAGTAATGGTACCAATTCCATTCGCAATATATCGTCCATCGTTGCCCATCTCAATATGCATTCTAAGATCTTTCTCCTCCAAGTCACTGAAAGACTCTCGATCTCCCGTCATGTGGAAGGAAGCGCCACTATCCAGATACAAGACCAATCCCAATGCATTTGATTCCATGCATGCGATCAAAGAGAAGTCAAGTTCAAATTGTGAGGCAAGGGCCTCACCAGTTGCAACTCCAACAACCTTCTTGTTCTTCCTCTTCTATGGACAGTTAGTAGCGAGATGCCCATGTTCGTGACAGTGAAAACACTTCACTTTGGACAAATCCAACTTCTTGACTTTAGACTCAGATTTTGAATGGAATTTCTTCCCTTTCCCTTTCCTTGCCTTGGCAGTGAAAGAAAAATCCTCTTCATCATCACACTTTGATGAAGATCCATCTCTGGTGTTCTTCCTGAACTCCTCCTGCACTAGATCCGACCACAGTCATTCCCAATCTGGCAATTTTTCCCTTCCATTGATAGAGTCTTGATAACTGTGCCAACTCTTGGGAAGTCCTCGGAGAGCCAAGCTCACCAAATCATCAGGTGACTGTTATTCCCACACTTCCAAGCTCATCTTGACATTGGACAAACTTCATGAGATATTTTGGAATAGAGTCACCCTTTTCCATCTTGATCTTCCTGAGTTTATCTTTGAGTGCCAATTTCCTATGGTCGCTGCTATTTTGGAACAGATCCATCAAAGCCTTCCACATTGCATGTGGTGTGGCTTTCCCATGGAGACTTGAGACTATGTGGTCTCGTACTCCCTCCAACAGAATCCTCCTCACCTTTGCCACTTTCTTTTGCCATGCATCAAGATTTGTAGTGTATGTCGCATCTGGCTTAGGAACATCTTTGTCAATGTATTCCTTCAAACCATTGTCTTCGAGTACTACTTCCATCTTGTCCTTCCAAGAAATGTAGTTAGAGCTTCCATCGAGTGCATAATCCAACCTCAATCCATTGAAAGCCATTTTGATCTTGAATCAACTGTAGCACCAAGAAATTCCTTCTGCAAATTCGAATTTTATCCAACCACAAACTCAACTGCTGCAATCCTTCTTGCCCTGGGAGGTTCGCACCTGACCAGTTACTAGCCTAAGGGAAGTTCACACCTCACCTGTGTATAGTTTGTGAACTTTATGAGAGAGTTCTCACTATAATGCACTGTGGGGTGAGGGAGGTTTGCACCTCTCCTTTAAGAAGCTTGGAAGAATCCTAAGGAAGTTCACACCTCTCCTTTGAGTAGGGTGTGAAAATTTGTGCTCTCAGAAATGTGCAAAGTTTTCAGTACTATGTCGTCGCACCCTGCCAGAAACAGGACTTGTGAAAATACTATTATTTTCGCACTTCACTTCCGTGGCTCCGTGGCTCTGATACCATGTAGAAATTTCAATACAATTAAGTATTTCCTGTGATTCTCTTGATCTAACAATTATATGCCATTGTTAAATACATAATTGCTTCTACTAATATTCTTGCGGAAATTAAACCACGATCACAAAGTGAAATATCAAGAACACATAACACAAAAGTTTTTCCGGGAAAGCATAAAGCTAAAAATCCCATTATCATATATTATGTATATCATGGATCATGAAACAATATCATACAAAACTCTAATCCAAGAGCTCTCAGTATAATACAATCGTCTCACACTATCATACAAAAACTCAACAAATACATGTGTCAATTCTCTGTGTCCAGACAACCTGCCTCCTTTGCATAATCCCTACAATTAGAATTCTCACAATGAATTCCAATTGCCTAGTTTACACATGCTCATGAGCATATCCACTGCATGTGTGAATGCATGAGTGCACTTCACTCAAATCACAACTGATAGCCAAATTGTCCCTTTCACCTATTATCTCAACTAGGTCTCCACTGGATCTGACATGCATGTAGTTAACCGTGGTGAATCTTCAGTTGCATGTGAGTTCACTGATTTGAATTAATTAATAATTAATTCACTGAACTCTCACTAGTTTAAGTTCAGTTACAACTAGTACAATTGGGCTTAACTCACTTAATTGAGTTAAACTACTTCACAACTCTCATAAATACACTTATAATTTTGTCACAACTCCAACTCACTCAGTTATAAATGAGATAATAGATTAATATTTATTGTCCAATTTATTTAAGGGAAAAATAAATTAGACACACATTTCTTGTTGACTTTTCAACAGGGCTTTGTAATGCTCCTGCTACATTCATGAAGAGCATGTTATGCATGTAAAACAAGTTTTAGATGTCTTGAAGAAAGAAAAGTTATTTTTAAAGATTTATAAATGTGAGTTTGGAAAGACCTCACTTATTTACTTGTGACATATTGTTGGAGGAGGGGAGAATTGAAAATTGATGCTTCCAAGGTCAAAGTCATTTTGGATTGTCCCAAGGCCAACAATGTGACAGAGGTAAGAATCTATTTGGGAGTAGGCCAATATTGGAGAAATTGTATTGCTAATTTCTCTTCAATTGCAGCTCCATTACATGTAGTGACAAGAATCAAGAAATTTTTCCAATAGGGAGGCAAGAAACAAAACTATTTTTATGCATTGAAGGAGAAGATTAGTTCGGCTCTAGTTCTTGCACTTCATAATTTGAGACAGCCATTTGAGATCCAAATAGATGCAAGTAATTATGCAATGGGAGTAGTTTTGTTGCAATATGGTAAGCCCATTTGTTTTCATTATGAAACTTTTAATGGTGTTGTGATTAATTATCCTACTTATGATAAGGAGTTGTATGCATTGGTGCAAAGTATGAAAAAATGGAAACATTATTTGTTGGGAAAAGAAACTATCATTCACACAGATCATCAACCATTGCAATACTTACAATCACAAACAAATCTACAACAAGAAAGGCACTTCATATGGATGGGTTTCCTAGAGAAATTCCACTTGGTTATTAGGTATAAGAAAGGAATTTATAACAAAGTTGTTGATATGCTTTCTAGTCCTATTGTTAGTGCTTCAATTATTCTTAAGAATAATTCTACCATGCATGAGAGCTATGTTGAACAATATGCTTTAGATGTTGATTTTAAAGAGGTTTATGCAACTTTCTGTCACTCTAATCAAGTTGAGGAATTGGATTACCATGTGCATGATAAGATTTTGTATCATCTTGGCAAGCTATGTATTCCACAGGGTGAAAGAGTCAACATCATAAGGGAAGCACATTCTTATCTTATTGCTGGCCACTTTGGTGTAGGAAAAATGGTGGCTAATTTATAAAGGTATTTCTATTGGACTAAAATGAATGAAAGTGTTTCAAGATATGTAAGAGGATGTTCTTTATGTGTTACAAGCAAGTCTAGAAATAGAAATTTGGGTTTGTATACTCCACTTTCAGTTCCTTCTCGTCCTTGGAAAATCATTTCCATGGACTTTGTAGGAGGTCTACCTATGTCTAAACAAATATTGATTATCTTTATATTGTGGTTGACCGTTTCAACAAAATGTGTATTTTGATGCCTTGTAAGAAGCAGGTTACAGCTGAGAAAACAACACAAATTTTCTTTTAGAATGTTTGGGTACATTTTGGGTTGCCCAAATCCATTATTTCTGATCGAGATTCTCGATTTATTGGGAACTTTTGGTCAGACTTATGGGCACTCATGGACACCAAGATGAAAAATAGCATAGCATTTCATCCACAAACTAATGGTCAAACAGAAGTGGTGAATAGATCGGTGGTACATATTCTTCATGGTTATTGCAACAAATATCCTAAGCTTTGGGATGAGCACCTACACTACATTCAACATGCTTACAACCAGGCTAAGCACTCTTCGACTCAAACATCTCCATTTGAGGCATGTTTTGGTTATTTTCCAAAATCTCCTTTAGATTTTATCTTTAGGAATGATATTTCTATTGATGGTCATTGTGACATTGATAGAGCAAAGAAGTTCATTGAATTCAGTTAGTGCATCAAATGGTACAAGAACAATTGGAAAAGAGCCAAGCCAAGTACAAGACAAGACATGACAAGCATTGTGTTGATCATAGTTTCCAAGTTGGAGATAAAGTTTGGATTTGCATTAGCATAAAGGAGAAGGTAGAAAACTGAAACCAATTAGATATGGACCTTTCAATATTCTTGAAAAGATTGGTAACAATGGCTTTGCCTCCTTATATGAAAATGTATATAGTTGTTAATGTTGAGAATTTGAGATTGTATGAGCCTCATTTGATTGATGGTCAAGGAGAGCATGCTCATATTCCTTCCATAGATAACTTCTCGCCAAAATATCTTTCAAAATTGCATGAGGATACAACCCTTGACAGGAGGATGAGAAATTCAAAATGAGGGCATGTGGAATACCTTTGTGTTGGTCTTAAAGGAAAAAATCCAAGAAAAGATAGATGGATTGAGGTTGGAAAGGCGAGGGAAATGTACCCTCGTCTTCATATTGACTGAAAGTATTCTTTTGGAGGTCCAAAAGATTCTCAATGGGGAGGAGTGATCCAGGGGATCAAAATATGCTCAAAACTCAAAGTTCTTAGAATTGCTTGAAAATGGATTCATGACGTAGATATTGTCCTCACAATCCCAACGCAACTTGAACGGGCTCATCCGAATATCGTATGCGAGAGATATCGCGTTCTATCCACTTTGCCAAATAGGCAAAAAAAATGTTGACTGTACAGTCTGACTGCATAGACCATACTATTGACATGGCATGGGACCGTACAAGATATGTGGAATGTATTGAGTTGTCAAGTGATGATGTTGTAGAGGATGACATGGCAGGTGATTTGGCAGTTGGGTTACGTGGACCTATTTAGTGTTGACACATTTCATTTGATGGCGAATGGGAAGGTGCCATGTGGCCCAGCCAGGGGCCGCCACATATACCTTATACTTTGTATTTAAGTTTGAACTTCGGTTAGTGTGGGTGTAAATTGGACCAGGGCTTAGCCCTAGCCCTCGATCACATATACCTAACCACTCCACACATGATCACCATCATGGTTACACTGTACCATCCAACCAACAACATTATCCAACAGTCAAGACACAATCACGAGATCCAACGGTTAGGCCATGAGCGTGATAAAATAGGTCGGTGTTAGGCCACATGGAGGCCATGCGACCAAGACCTTTGATGGTTAAGGCGCTTGGTACGATAACGGTGTGACAATTTTCCACCATTTGTGGAACTGGTGTGTGTGTTGGGTTTTTAGCACGAGAAACACTCGGGAGCTAGGTTGGTCACACACAAGTGTGTTTGGGTGAGCAAACACAACAAGCTATTGGAGAAAAACATCTAGAGTTGTATTTTTCTCAGTTTTTGGGCAAACTAGGTAAAGGAAGAGCCCAACTAGGGGTTTTTGGACGTTTTGGAGCCATTTAATCCATCTATTTTTCATTTTGAGCATTGTAAAGCACTGATTTTGACACGCATTAATGAAAATGATCCATTAGAATCTAGACTAGGAGATGTAGCCCAAGAGTGGGGTGAACTCCTTTATCATTTTGTTGTGCTATGTGCTTGTTTTTAATGGTTGTTTATGACTATTATGTTGCTCATGTTTAAGTAAAAACTCATTAATTTTATGTGTTTGTAACTTGATCCTATTGCCCAAGCACATACAAATTACACTTGAAATTTTAAAGATACACAAGCCTTCTTCATTTTCAAATCAATGATCATCTTCATTCTTAACTTGACTTGTGCCTTCTCCTCTTTTCTTCCCTCTTTCATTGCAAAGCTCTCCCACCATTTCCTTCATCAAAGTGAATGCCTCAAAGAAATCCTCTTCAAAGTTAAAAGGATGTGTTTTTCCTTGGTGTGGCCATCTCTCTATTTCAAGTGCTTCTCCTTGAACCAATTTCAGGATTATAAACCTTGAGTTTTCTTTCTCCCTTATTGAGTCTAGACCTGGTAATCATCCGCACTCACAAACCACATCAAACTAGCTTACTAGCTCTGATACCAACTTGATCTAGATATTTTACTTAGCTAGTTAATTAATGACTTGATTGCTTAAAGAGTGTGAAAACCAAGACACAATAAATACATAAAAGACTATGAGCAATAATAATAAGAAACAAAGAAATAAGAATGACACAACGAGATGATAACGAAGTTCACCTAGTGTGGGCAATGTCTCTGGGTCCACTTCCAATGGAGTGGCCTCTTATATTATGATGTAAAAATGGAAAAATCACATCAAAGTATTCAATCTCAAAGTTTTTCTTCTACTTTGCTGCAACACAATGGCTTCCAAAACCCTTTGAAGTCTATCTCTCCCCTTTTCAATTCACCAAGTGGGATTACAAAGATCATATGTCTTTATATGACAAAAGAATGTGACCTTAATATAATAAATCTCACACTCATGCTCAAAAGAAATGCTTTGGCAGATTGACAATGGGATTTCTTTTAAAGAAATGAGATCTGACAGCCTCGAGGTCAAACCCACGGGCTGTTAGGATTTTTCGGCGACACGTTATTTCTAAATTAAAACCATAAGTCTTGGCCAATACACGAAGCAAAAAGGGTGTATCGCGTTGGCAAGTGGATAAGTTTTAAGAACATTGTTGGTAGGGAGGTCGCAGGGTCAAACCCGCAGGCGTACTCTCTTTGGAATGTTTGTTGTATGTAACATTAATTATAGAAGCTCCAACGTTGGTTACAAAGCTTGATGGTTGTACTGTTGGTGAATTTGTTGTGATTATAGTGTGAAGGTCAGGGGTTCAATCCCACTGACTAACCCTTTGCCAAATTAAACATGGAACCTTCTCAGCCATTTAGAGACTGCCATGTGGAAGCCTCTGATTGACCCATGTCACATCGACAACACGTCACTTTCCAACTTGGATGTCAAATGGACTACCAACTCAACTGCCATGTCACCTACTTCTTCCACATGTCCACTGCTCAGCCTTCCATGTGTCTATATGAATACCATGTGTACTTTGTACATATTGTCCCGTGTCCTCCTATGGGGATGCCACATGCCACCTTTGTCCTTCCCTTTTGCCCTATTTGGAAAAAAAATCAAATAACGATATATTTTGCGTACGAAGTCCATTTGAGCCTGTTCAAGAGATGTTGGAAATCTCTTGTCGAGCTCTTCATCATGACGACATTTGCATCAAGTTTTGATACCTTTTAATTTTGAGGTATTTTGGATCCTCCTGGATCATACCCTCACTCACCTAGTTAATGGAATAGATTGTCACTTAATGTATTTAGGGTTTGATTAAGGCCCCATGAGGTAGTAGAGTCTGAAATCAATAAATGTAAGTGACATCATTAAAGAACGTTCATTAGTTATTTGTTGAGGCCTTATTAATGGAGGTCCACTACGACATTAGGGTTTTGGTCAATTAGAAACTATATATAGTAGTAGAAGCTATGTAATGGGTTGTCAAGTGAATATTATTGTATTTGTAACTCTACTTAAGTTGGAGGTTTCCCCCTCAAAGAGACAAGTAAACATTGCATATAGTTATGAATATCAATAAAGGTTTTCTTATTACTGTTATTTTCCAATTCAGGTTCTATTTATTTGTTTTCCACAACTATATTTCCATTTCTCTTGCTCTATATTTTTTCTTTCCACATCTGTATTATTTGTATTTTCTCTAAATATTCTATTTTAGCTAATGAAAAACACCACACTAAGTAAGTATTTTCAAAACCCTATGGTGGAATGAAAGTGAGCCCCATTTACTTGTTTAAGAATGAAAATTAATTTTATGCAAAAGAACTTTTGACAAGAGCAAGTCCCTTTGGAAGGGTAAGTGGAGTAGGTGGATAAGAGTAAAAGTATGTGAGGGGCTATTTTCTTGGAGAAGTATATGTGTATACAATTCATTCAAAAAAAAATATAAATAATTTTTTTATATTTAAATTAAATAAAAAATAGATATAAAATTAATTTCCCTCTATTATAATAAATGTAAAAGACTTTATATATACCTCACACAAAAATATCAAGCACTTCATATATGCCTTACACAAAAATATCAAGCCAAATAGAATGAGAATAATGGGTGGATAAGGAAGTTGAAGGATGTTATAATTCTATAAAAAAATATTTTTTATTTTATGTATGTATGAATATTAAATACATAAATTGTATAATCCAAATGTAGTGAGGGTAACTAAAATTTTGCATCGTACCTTATATATTAAGAAAATTACTTTCACAAATAAATATTGTTTTTCATTTAAAATTCAATTTTTATTTTATGTAACTTATCAATTTTTTTGTAAAATTGTAAAGTGATTTCATTCTTATATAAAACAACTAAAAAACAATATACATTAATCACTAATGTCAAATTAGTATCACTCTAACTCTTATAACTAATGTCAAATTCTTATGATTCTTCTACAACTAGATAATTAATTATTTGATAATTAATAATTTAATAATTTCTAGAACTTTAAAGAAACCTAAAATATTGTTTACTACAGAATTTCTAAAACTTTAAAACAAACATGAAACATGAAATGTTGTTTACTACATTCTCTTTAGTTATGTTTCAAGTTCCAAAAATCTTTACAACATAAAAGACAATTAGTGGTTTAACTTCGAGGACAAGTCTTTCAACTTGAAATATTTCCTATCAAATATGAAATTTGGGACATTCTTCTTAATAAAACTATTACAATTAACTTCACTAGTGACTAAAAAATCATTAGTATATATAGAGTTTACACAAAGTAAAAACTATATTATTGAATTTTTTATTTTTTAATCAAAATTATTTTTATAATAATAAAACATATTATTGTAAAATTAATCAAATATAAAAATATATAAAAATTTAATTTATTTGTATAAAAAAAATATTAATAAAACATAACAGTGAAATATTAATATTTAAATTTATTAAAATTATTTTTATAATAATAAAAAATAATATTGTAAAATTAATTAAATATAAAAATATATAAAAAATTAATTTATTTGTATAAATAAAAAAATATTAATAAAAGATAACAATTAAATATTAATATTTAAAAAATACATTTAAATTCTAAAGTTAAATTTATATGACAAATTGATGTTTAAAAAAATACATTTAAATTCCAAAGTTAAATTTATATGACCAACTTATGTTTAAAATTAAAACAAACTTTATCACT
>SNQJ01S0077496.1:95086-107502 GCA_010110895.2 Picea sitchensis | reverse complement strand
AAATTCTAACTTGTAGGACAAGGGTATGGTCTCTTGACATGGTGAAACAAAGACTACTCCAGCACTAACACCTTCCTTAGAAGAGGCTCCATCAAAGAACATCTTGCAAACATGGGTAGTTGGAGGAGGGATTTCACAAAAAGAAATGGATTGTTTTCTGATTTCAAGAGGAGGTTCAGGAGTATCAGTCAACTACAATATGTTGGATCCCAAATCAGTGTCAAAAGAAAAAATAGGATGGTTGGTGGGGTTTTCTTCATCACTGATGGTGTACGCAAGTTGTGCTTCCTTGTAGAGTCTCCTTTGTTCACCCTCGAATACATGAATGGTGGTGTATGAAAGGTCCTTCTGCAAGGTTCCCCCTAGTCTCTTTATCCAAGATCTGGACAAGGGCATCCCAAATTTAGGGGGAACATCAACCACTACAATATCCATGACTACACTCTTCATTGGCAACTGGAACATGGACACAATCGGGTCTTTGATAACCCCGAGGCACTTCGCCTTTCTGGAGTCAAAATAATACAGATCATGATAGGTTCTTGTAACCTCCAACCTGAGCTCTTCCATTGCAATCTTAGGCCTAAGATTGTGAGATGCCCCTGAATCCATCAAGCAGTTATGAAACACCTTATCATGGATGTTCAATGGAGTGCAGAAGGTGGGGGAGGAGTCATCTCTATCCTCTATCAAAGGCCCTAACATGAAAACTGGCTTTTCAGCTTGGAGGTTAACCGAGTCTGTGGAGTGAGATGCAGATTCGGGCTAGAAAATTTTTGATAGGCACCTTTCGAAATCCCTGTGCTTGACTAACTCTGAGATAGGCACATGGATCCTAATCTTTTGAATCTCTTGCTGAAAGTTATAAGAGGAGGGAGGATTCATAATCTCCTTCACCTCTAGGATAGGAATTTTGACCACTGGTGGGGGACTATGTGCTTTCCTCTCTTTGTTTTTGTCTGCCATAACTTTAGCAGGTTTCTCAGCTCTAACAGGTCACTCAAGAATGTTAGGATTTGCTTCTTTCTTATTGGATCTAAGGTTATATCTATTCGAATCGTTGTTGTTCTTTTCTCCTTTGCTCAACTCATTCAGTTGATCACTTATGAGGGCCTCTTCATATGCAGACTGAGTTAAATGAGGGGACGAGGAGGTATCTCCAAGGAAATGGATCTCAGGATCGATATCTTCTCCCTCTTCATTTTCATCAGTAACCAGGTTATTTTGGAGAGGATTTTGGATTTTCTGATAGCCTCTATCCATGTTTCTTTGATCTCTTTGGATGATCTGAGGGGCATTAGCTGATATTTTGAAACTACCCCTATTCTTAGTATTTTGGGAATTACTATAGCTCTGCTTTCCTTCTAATTCGATCTTTTTCATTCTAGCTGAAAGTGATTTTAGTATCTTGGTCACTTCATCTGTTTGAGGGGGGGCAGCAGAGGAACTAGAAGTCGGAGTTTCAGACCTACCTTTTCCTCTGTCTCTATCAGCTTTACTCATAAGTTTGTCAGTTGCCAATATATTGGATTCTACTTCAAGGGATGCATATTTCATATGAGCCAAGGAGGTAGCTCTTCTTTCTCTCAACAGGAGGCAAAAATTAGTGTCGAAATAATTAGCATAAGTCATCTTGGCAGAGGTTTTTGTAGGTTTAATTTCAGCGGGAATCTTTTTATACATCTTATTAAATCTCTTCGAGAAGTCTGAAACATATTCCCCCTCTTCTCTCTTAAGTGCCCTGAATTATGTAATATAATAAATGGGATATTTTTTATTCCCCCAGTGTCTTAAGAATGAATCATCCAGAGCAACAATCCCGTCAATAGATCTAGGAGGCAAGTCCTTAAACCAGTCCCTGGAATCACCATCAAGGATTTGTACAAAAACTCTCATCCACACATCTTCATTTTGAATGACCTGAATCTCTGCAAATCTATAAAAGGATGCAAGGTGCTCTTCTGCAGTCACGTCTCCCTCCCCTGTGAATTGGGGCATGTACTTAAGGTAGTTTGTGGCTGGGAGAGCATTCATAGGCTAAGGTAAAACTAGAGGGGTCGATATGGCAACCAATATCTCAGCCATTCTATTCCTAGGAGGATTAGCACCTGTCGTTTGGACGTGAACTGGAGGAGAACCAGGAGGAGATGGAGTTCGGACAGGCGAGACTAGGGTTGTTCTTATGGGAGAAAAAGGAAAAGGCTGAGCATTAGGAGATAAAGATGAGAGGCTAGAGGTAACAGAGGTTTCCCCTTCTGTAAGTGCAACAACTCTAATAGGAGGAGGAGTAGTAAAGTCTGGAGTAGGAAAGTCTTCTAAGGTCAAATATCTCTCCTTCCACTTCACAACTTCGAGGGAGAAAGGGGTGTCAAACCTCTCTCCTTCCAAACCAAGAATAGGAAGGGAGAAATCGGCTGGAAAACTCCCAAAACTTAAATTTCTTGAAACTCCAACAATTTGTATAATAGGAGAATCAGAAATAGTTACTGGAGTTTGTAAAGAGGGATTATGCAAATTATCAGAAAAACTTGGTACAACAGTGGAGGTACCTCTTTTAGCAGTCTTTCCATTTCTAAGAATTTCCTCTGGGTCAACTTCAAACATTGCTAGAGGCAACAATGGAGTGGACCTTGTTGTCTTCCTTTAGGATCCAGAACTGAAACAGTGGAGTCAAAATAGTGGAGTCACCAGGTGCAAGTTGCAATATTCAATGGTACTCATATCTGATGCACCTTTAGAATCAAAGATTCTTTGTCATTCTATCCTAGGGAAAAGTCTTCAATTCGTTCCATGGTAATGATGCCAGAAATGTTAGCACTAGAAGTCACCCTCAAATTGCATAGAAGGTAAGCCCAGTAGCCATCAGTTTATACAGTAAATTTAAATGAGTTTTAGGTGGTCAAATGGAGAAGACTTAATGATAATAACGGTCTAACTCAAAAATCTAGACTAGCATGCACAAGAGTTGAGGTCTAGAATCAACTTCAGTCAGTAAGTTGGAGTAAGGGTAAATAAAGGGAAGAATTTGGTGAGGAGAGTGTAAAGTTTTGTCGTGGACATCAGGTCTTCCAGCAGCCTATGGAGGAAAAACTTAGACACAAGATCCTCTTGAATTCCAATCTCAAAGAAACTGAAAGAAATTATAACATCACTATAATCAAACATTCATCATAATACAGTTACAACAATTCATGTGAATCAGTCATTCATGAACTATCTCAGTATTAGAGGCAAATAATATGGGGTAAGAAAGCTGACTTAGATTAACCAAGATGTCTCAAAAACAAATACATAACCAGAGAACCAGTGTTCTTCATCAAAATATTACAATAACAGGGAGCCTAGCTCAACCATTTGACCTTAACAAAATATCAAAACTATCTATAAATACCCAAAAATGCTGCAACCACCAAGAGTGTGATCGGACCACTGCCTTCAAAGACTTCATTCGGTGCCTACTCTATCAGTTTGTGCAGGTTTTCTCATGTCAGATGCGAGCCAAGCTCAGTTATGTGCTTTACAGAAAAAATTGCCCATAAGGAAGCTTCAGATCGTCAGCGTGACTTCATGGTTATGCTCTACAATGCTTTCCATTTATGGGGTGAGACCGTAGACGAGGTCTCAACTGCCTCCCCCAATATTCAATAACTACCTTCATTGGGATCAGGATAGCACCTGAGACTCATGAATGTTTCTAGGCAGTGCCATACAAATTTTTCAAGTCAATCCCAATGTCTCGAGGCCAAACAGANCAGTTTGTGCAGGTTTTCTCATGTCAGATGCGAGCCAAGCTCAGTTATGTGCTTTACAGAAAAAATTGCCCATAAGGAAGCTTCAGATCGTCAGCGTGACTTCATGGTTATGCTCTACAATGCTTTCCATTTATGGGGTGAGATCGTAGACGAGGTCTCAACTGCCTCCCCCAATATTCAATAACTACCTTCATTGGGATCAGGATAGCACCTGAGACTCATGAATGTTTCTAGGCAGTGCCATACAAATTTTTCAAGTCAATCCCAATGTCTCGAGGCCAAACAGATCTTCTTATGTGACCAATACGGATGCTTTTGGTCTTTGGCACAGCTCCTCTCCATTTCTCCATATTCAATGTGACCTAGGGCCATGACCCTATGCAGTTGCGCAATTGCAGGTGTGACCAAGGGTGATTTGAAAGAAAACCGCTTTGGTCCCCACAATTCACCATGAACCGCCACGCGTCCCTTTCCAAAAACCACGGTTCCGATTATGACCCGCCCTTGAAATTTTAAAACGTGCGCACCTTTCGACCCCACAATGGAGCATGACCATTGATCTTGGGATTTGAGATGAGGCTTCCTCATCAATGGCCCAACTTTGGTGCTTTAGATCGACGAATAAGATCTTCCCTCTTCGAATCAATGGTTGAGACATGCTTCGCGAATCGGCCTTCGGGAATTTCAATTCTCAAACCACATTTCCCTCTAAGAAAAACCTTTTGAGCTGAGGATCCAATGACATGTGGCATTCTAGATTTGGATGGCCGAGATCCACTTCAGGTCTCCGGGACTTCGGGAAAATCAAAACTCAAATCTGGCTTACTTCTCCATGCGCTTTTACCCAGAGTTGTGGATCTGATGACACCTGTCTCTGGCTGATCAACGACTCAAATCCATTTCGGGCCTTTAGGACTTCGACCCCTCAGGATTTCTAACAACTTCTCATTTCAAATCTCTCGAAGCTCATTTCCCCGAAGGCTTGGATACACTGCCACTTGTCCCCTTTAAGATCAACGGCTCGTATTCACTTCGGGGCCTTTTGTTCTGGCGCTATACTTCGCGCACGTTTTCACTCCCAAATGTCTGTGAGCCGTTGATTTGGACTATTCTTGAAATATTCGCCGCTAAAAGATTAAAACTGTCTTTTTCTTATGCTTCAATACCGAAACAGAATATTTAAGAAAGTTGTGCTTTGTGTTCATGACTGCGACCTGCACGATCAAGGATTTGGATCACTGACTGTGAGCTGAGAAAATAGGGAGACCAAGGCGCACAAATGAACAAGGGAAAACCGAAAATGATTTTATCCGCTGAAGGGGGGAAAATTTCAAGACTCGACCTACGAAAAGGATAAAGACAGGGAAAAACTACATAATTAGGTAGAAACCACAAACCCACAGGACTTTGACAAGTTCATGTGATAACAAAACTTATGGGCACTCATGGACACCAAGTTGAAAAAGAGCATAACATTTCATCCACAAACTAATGGTCAAACAAAAGTGGTGAATAGAATAGTAGTACATCTTCTTCATGGTTATTGCAGCAAACATCCTAAGCTTTGAGATGAGCACCTACACTACATTCAACATGCTTACAATGGGGCTAAGAACTCTTCAACTTAAACATCTCCATTTGAGGCATGTTTTGGTTATTTGCCAAAAATCTCCTTTAGATTTTATCTTTGGGAAGGATATTGCTATTGATGGTCATTATGACATTGATAGAGCAAAGAAGTTCATTGAACAAATTCAGCTAGTGCATCAAATGGTACAAGAACAGTTGGAAAAGAGCCAAGCCAAGTACAAGACAAGACATGACAAGCATCGTCTTGATCACAGTTTCCAAGTTTGAGATGAAGTTTGGATTTACATTAGCAAGGAGAGGCTTAAAGGAGAAGGTAAAAAACTGAAACCAATTAGATATGGACCTTTCAAGATTCTTGAAAAGATTGGTAACAATGTCTTCCATTTGGATTTGCCTCCTTATATGCAAATGTATGCAGTTGTTAATGTTGAGAATTTGAGATTGTATGAGCCTCATTTGATTGATGATCAAGGAGAGCATGTTCAGATTCCTTCCATAGATGAATTCTCACCAAAATATCTTTCATAATTGCATGAGGATACAACCCTTGATAGGAGGATGAGAACTTCAAAATGAGGGAATGTGGAATACCTTTGTGTTGGTCTTAAAGGCACAAATCCAAGAAAAACTAGATGGATTGAGGTTGGAAAGGTGAGGAAACTATACCCTCATCGTCATATTGATTGAAAGTAGTCTTTTGGAGGTCCAAAAGATTCCCAATGGGGAGGAGTGATCCAGGGGATCAAAATATGCTCAAAACTCAAAGTGCTTAGAATTGCTCTAAAATGGATTCATGGCATAGATCTCATCCTCACGATCCCAACACAACTTGAACGGGCTCAACCAAACGCCGTATGCAAGAGATATCGTGTTCTGTCTACTTTTCCAAACAGGCAAAAAAAATGTTGATTGTACAGTCCATACAGTCTGTACAGTCTGACCGTACAGACCATACTACTGACGTGGCATGGGACTATACAGGACACGTGGAAGGTGCTAAGTTGTCAAGTGATGATGTGGCAGAGGTTGATGTGGAAGGTGAGTTGGCAGTCGGGTTACGTGGACCTATCTGGTGTTGACACATGTCATTTGGTGGCAAATGGGAAGGTGCCACGTGGCACCCTGCCGTTGGTTATTGGTGTAAAATTTTATAGAGTTTGCGGGTGTCGAACCAGGGACCTATTTGTATGAAAGAGTGTTGGCATAGGTTGGTCCACTGACCTGCCTACCAATTAGTTCTTAACCATATACCTTAGACTTTGTATTTAATTTTGAACTTCAGTTAACACAGGCAAAAATTGGACCGGGGCTTAGCCCCAACCCTTGGTCACATGTAGCTAACCACTCCACACATGACCACCATCATGGTTACACTATAACATCTGACCAACAACATTATCCAATGGTCAAGCCACGAGCGCGAGATCCAACTGTCAGGCCACGAGTGCGGGAAAATAGGTCGGTGCCAGGCCATGTGGAGGCCATGCGACCAGGACCTCCGACGGTTAAGGTGCTTGAAGTGATAACGGTGCGACAATTTTCCAACATTTTTGGAACGGGTGTGCGTACTAGGGTTTTGGCACGAGAAACACTTGGGAGCTAGGTTGGTCACACACAGGTGTGTTTTGGCGAGTAGACACAACAAGATATTGGAGAAAAACATCCAGAGTTGTATTAATAAAAATGATCCATTAGAATTTGGAACAGGAGATGTAGCCCAAGAGTGGGGTGAACTCCTAATCCAGATCGATCTCGGTGGCCATCCACCTTTTGCATTGAATCACCATTTTGAGCCTGTGGTTTTGATAAACCATGATATTCACCCTTTTGATGGGGAATGGAATGTAATTTCATCTTCATTTGTTAATTACAGACATCATGTAATGATTTCCTAGTGGTTTTATGTACATGCCTACAACACAGTGTTAATGCATCAAATCCCATTAGAACTTCGCAATTAAGCATGCAATGGAGTGTGCTATAAAACTTCTTGTAAATGAATTGTAGCCAACATCTCTTATTCAACAATAGAAGTTGGGTTTCACTGTATTTTTGTGTTCTCTTTTATATTTTTGTGTTCTCTTTTATGTTTTTGTATTTTTGTGTTCTCTTTTATATTTTTGTGTTCTCTTTTATATTTTTGTGTATTTCATTGTTATATCTCGGTTATATTTTTGCCTTCGTGTCGTTCTCAAAATAATCTGGATTAACTCCTTTATCATTTTGTTGTGTTATGTGCTTATTTTTTATGGTTGTTTATGACTATTATGTTGCTCATGTTTAAGTAAAAAATCATTAATTTTATGTGTTTGTAACTTGATCCTATTTCCGAAGCACATACAAATTACACTTGAAATTTTAAAGATACAGAAGCCTTCTTCATTTTCAGATCAATGATCATCTTCATTCTCAACTTGACTTGTGCCTTCTCCTCTTTTTTTTCCTCTTTCATTGTAGATCTCTCCCACCATTTCCTTCATCAAAGTGAATGCCTCGAAGAAATCCTCTTCAAAGTTAAAAGGATTGTTTTCCTTGGTGTGGCCATCTCTCTGTTTCGAGTGCTTCTTCTTGAACCAATTTCAGGATTATAAACCTCGAGTTTTCCTTCTCCCTTCTTGAGTCTAGACCTGATAAGCATCCACACTCACAAACCACATCAAACTAGCTTACTAGTTCTGATACCAACTTGATCTAGATCTTTTACTTAGCTAGTTAATTAATGACTTGATTGCGTAAAGAGTGTGAAAACCAAGACAGAATAAATACATAAAAAGACTATGAGCAATAATAATAAGAAACAAAGAAATAAGAATGACACAATGAGATGATAACTAAGTTCACCCAGTATGGGCTATGTCTCTAGGCTCGCCTCCAATGGAGTGGCCTATTCTATTATGATGAAAAAATGGAAAAATCACATCAAAGTCTTCAATCTCAAAGCTGGTCTTCTACTTTGCTGCAACACAATGGCTTCCAAAACCCTTTGAAGTCTATCTCTCCCCTTTACAATTCACCAAGTGGGATTACAAAGCTCATATGTATGTATATGACAAAAGAATGCGACCTTAATATAATAAATCTCACACTCATGCTCAAAAGAAATGCTTTGGCACATTAACAATGAGAATTGTTTTAAGAAATGAGATTCGACAGCCTCGAGGTTGAACCTGTGGGTTGTTGTGATTTTTCGGCGACACGTTATTTCTAAATTAAAACCATAAGTCTTGGCCAATACGCCAAGCAACAAGGGCGTGTCGTGTTGGCAAGTGGATAAGTTTTTAAAAAATTGTCGGCAGGGAGGTCGCAAGGTCAAACACCCAAACCTCCTCTCTTTGGAATGTTTGTTGTATATGACATTAATTATAGAAGCTCCAATGTTGGTTACAAAGCTTGATGGTTGGACTGTTGGTGAAGTTGTTTTGATTATATTTTGAAGGTCGGGGGTTCAATCCCACCAACTAACCCTTTGTCAAATTAAACATGGAACCTTCTTGGCCATTCAGAGGCTACCACGTGGAAGCCTCTTATTGGCCCATGTCACATCGACAACACATCACTTTCCAACTTGGATGTCAAATGGACTACCAACTCAACTACCATGTCACCTACCTCTTCCACGTGTCCACTATTCATCCTGCCATGTTTCTATACAAATAACACGTGTACTTCGTACATATTGTCATGTGTCCTCCTATGGGGATCCCACATGTCACCTTTGTCCTTCCCTTTTTCCCTATTTGGAAAAAAATTAAAATCGCGATATATTTTGCGTATGGAGTCCGTTTGAGCCCGTTCAAGAGATGTTGGAATTCTCTTCTCGAGCTCTTCATCATGACAACTTTTACATCAAGTTTTGAGACCTTTTAATTTTGAGGTATTCTGGATCCTCCTAGATCATACCCTCACTCCCCTATTTAATGGAATAGATTGTCACTTAATGTATTTAGGGTTTGAATAAGGTCCCATGAGGTAGTAGAGTGTGAAATCAATAAGCACGAATACCACACTTATATTATACATGTTTTCTCTAAATATTATATTTTGGCTAATGAAAAACACCACACTAAGTGAGTACTTTCAAAATCCTATGGTGGAATGGAAGTGAATCCCATTTGCTCGTTTAAGAATGAAAATTAATTTTATACAAAAGCACTTTTGAGAAGAGCAAATCCCTTTGGAAGGGTAAGTGGAGTAGGTGGATGAGAGTAAAAGTATGTAAAATACTATGTTCTTGGATAAGTATATGTGTATACAAGTCATTAAAAAAATACAAATATTTTTTTATATTTAAATTAAATTAAAAATTAGTTTTCCTTAATAAATTAATGTTAAAAACTTAATATATGCCTCACACAAAAATATCAAATACTTCATATATGCCTTACACAAAAATATCAAGCCAAATAGAATGAGAATAATGCGTGGGATAAAGAAGTTGAAGGATGCTAGAATTCGATAAAATTTATTTCTATTTTATGTAAGTATGAATATTAAATACATAAATTGTATAATCCAAGTGTAGTGAGGATTTTCTAAATTACTAATTTATTTGTGTAATCATAAGTTAAAACCAATCTAAATTTTAACAAGATTATATTTTCGGATAAAAAGATTAACAGATTATTTTCATATATATATATATATATATATATATATATATATATATATATGAATGGATTATAATAGGGAATTAAAATTTTGCATAGTACTTTATATATTAAGAAAATTACTTTCACGAATAAATATTGTTTTTCATTTAAAGTTTAATTAATTGTTTTTTATTTAAAGTTTAATTTTTAATGTAACTTATCAATTTTATTTTTATGATGGTAAAGTGATTTCATTATGATATAAACAATATACAATAATCACTAATGTCAAATTAGTATCACTCTAACTCTTATAACTCATGTCAAATTCCTATGATTCAAATTAGTATCACTCTAACTCTTATAACTCATGTCAAATTCCTATGATTCAAATTAGTATCACTCTAACTCATTTAAAATTCCTATTATTCTTCTACTACTAGATAATTAATTATTTAATAATTTCTAAAACTTTTAAAAAATCCTAAAATGTTGTTTACGACATACTTTTTGGAGCTTTAAACCAAACATAAAACATGAAATGTTGTTTACTACATTCTCTTTAGTTATGTTTCAAGTTCCAAAAATCTTTATAACATAAAAGGCAATTAGTGGTCTAACTTCGAGGACAAGTCTTTTAACTTTCGGAATTTTTCCTATCAAATATGAAATTTGGGACATGCTTTCTAAGAAAACTATTACAAGTAACTTCATTAGTGATTATAAAATTCATTAGTATACATATATAGTTTACACAAAGTAAAAACTATATTATTGAATTTATTATTTTTTTCTTAATCAAAATTATTTTTATAATAATAAAAAATATTATTGTAAAATTAATAAATAAAAAAATATATAAAAATAATAATTTATTTGTATAAATTAAAAAATATGAATAAAATATAACAATTAAATATTAATATTTAAAAAAATACATTTAAATTCCAAAGTTAAATTTATATGACAAATTGATGTTTAAAAAAATACATTTAAATTTCAAAATTAAATTTATATAACAAATTGATGTTTTAAAAAATACATTTAAATTTTAAAATTAAATTTATATGACAAATTGATGTTTTAAAAAATACATTTAAATTCTAAAGTTAAATTTATATGATAAATTAATGTTTAAAAAAATACAGTTAAATTCTAAAGTTAAATTTATATGACCAACTTATGTTTAAAATTAAAAATTGTATTTATATTAATTTATTTAAAATTTTGTTCATTTATTGTCTTAATTATAAAGCTTGAGTAGTCCAAAAGAGCATCAAACATACTTTCTATAATTTGAAAAAATATAATTCACAAACATTAACTACCATACATTATTTGTTTTCCAAAGTTAAATTTATATGACCAACTTATGTTTAAAATTAAAAATTGTATTTATATTAATTTATTTAAAATTATGTTCATTTATTGTCTTAATTATAATTTGAAAAAATATAATTCACAAACATTAACTACCATACATTATTTGTTTTTCAAAATTAAATTAATTATAAAGCCTAAATAGTCCAAAAGAGCATCAAACAAACTTTCTATAATTTGAAAAAATATAATGCACAAACATTAACTACCATACATTATTTGTTTTCCAAAATTAAATTAATTATAAAGCTTGAGTAGTCCAAAAAAACATCAAACAAATTTTCTATAATTTGAAAAAATATAATTCACAAATATTAACTACCATACATTATTTGTTTCCAAAATTAAATTTATATGATCAACTTATGTTTAAAATTAAAAATTATATTTATATTAATTTATTTAAAATTCCGTTCATTTATTGTCTTAATTATAAAGACTAGATAATCCAAAAAAGCATCAAACAAACTTTCAAACTTTCTATAATTTGAAAAAATATAATTACAAACATTAACTACCATATATTATTTATTTTTCTTAAAACAAACTATTTTCCACAGACACCACCAAAGAGATTGACCCCAAACTATATTAATTTAAATCGTGGCTTGCTCCGGTGCTACTACATCGGTGCACCGACCCCACTTTGATTCACACCATCTTCTTCGTCTTCTCACCGCACAGGACACGTCTTTGGAGATCGAGAGAAAGAGAAATCAAAGTGTTGATGAGTGCAGGAATTTGATTTAGAGAAGTTTATAACTCAGAGAATGGCGTTTTCAGAAATTAATGCAGCCATGGAAATGCTTATCGCTGGGAAGTGCTTACGATGTGTTCTGTACATGGATGAAAAGTGCCCAAATTAATATGTAAAATATGTGACTGGGTGAAAAGCGAACGTTCAGCTTTTGCAATGTGTTTTTATATCAATATTACAATGTGTTTTTATAATAATGTTGCAATGTGTTTTTGTTTATTATATGTGGAGTTTTGATAATTTTAAGTAATTCCTTTTCATGAAAACTAAGTATATAAATTGAACACTCAAGAAAGCAAGCTCTGTGAATGAAAATATGGTATTATAAAAATCTCAATATATTTATCA
>SNQJ01S0077496.1:82812-94567 GCA_010110895.2 Picea sitchensis | reverse complement strand
AATTAGCATGGGAATATGCTCAAAGGTTCGGAGATATCATGGTTAGGCTTACATTTCCCATCCATGATACCCATCATAAGGAATGGTTCATTCAATCTCTACTTCATTTGACCTAGATTCTTTTGATTGAGTAGAAGATTGTTTCTCCTAGAGAAGCTTTCAAGCAGGTGTGGGAATTGGATCTATGACTAGATACCTAGCTATGTTAAGACTGTGGTAGTAGGGGCAAGCTCAAACTTGTCCCAAGTTCAAAAGTTTCACTTACATAGAAGATATAAGGGTTGACTATACCAAGGTTGGTAGATAGTAGGTGTGGTGCATTAGCTATTAGATTGAAGGACATCATGCTTCTGAGTGCCCATGGTTGCGAGGAGGACTTACACCTAGCCGTTATGTGGGACCCTTACCAAGAAGAATCACAAGTCGAGTTGCACAAGTTACTACCATTGCCTAGGTTCATAACATTACTCTTTATAGGGTCCCCCTCATGCTCACAGTTCACAGATGGGGAATATTGTGTAATTTACAAGACATGAGGACAACCTCCTAGACACTACCCCATTATGTATAAGTACTCTTTTGTTACGAATATAGTCTATTGTAATTTTTGTGGCACCTCTACTCATAAGACATATAATGTGTTCTGTACATGGATGAAAAGTGCCCAAATTAATATGTAAAATATGTGACTGGGTGAAAAGGTTGAAGTTGGAAATTTATTTATTTTAAAATGTAATAATTTATTTCATTAGTTATTAATATACAAACTATAAGAGTTATTAATATACAAACTATAAAATGTTTGATGATATTTTTGTAAAATATTTAAATTTATTAATTTTTTTTTATAATTTCTATTAAAAAAAAATTGATTAAATAGAAGATTGCTAAAAAAAAAGCTTTCAAGCAGGTGTGGAAATTGGATCTGTGACTAGATACCATGGCAATGATAAGACTTTAGTAGGGGCAAGCTCAAACTTGTCCCAAGTTCAAAGTTGCACTTACAAAGAAGATATAAGGGTTACATTTACCAAGGTTGGTAGAGAGTAGGTGTGGTGCACCATGTGTCTACTTAAGGACATCATGCTTCTAAGTGTCCATGGTTGCGAGGAGGACTTACACGTAGCCATTTTGTGGGACCTTTTCTAAAAAGAATCACAAGTGGAGTTGCACAAGTTACTACCATTGCCTAGGTTCATAACATTGCTCTTTATTAGGGTCTCCCTCATCTTGAGACTTGAGATGTGGGGGAATATTGTGAAATTTACAAGACATATGGACATCCTCCTAGACACTACTTCATTATGTAGGAGAATTCATGTGTACGGATATAGTTTATTGTAATTTTTGTGTGGCATTTTTATTTATACATATAAATCTAAGGTTTTAGATGGCTTGGTTGATCGGTTGGATAGAATTAAATTTAAGGTAGTTGACAACTCACAATTTTAGAGATATTAGGGTGAGTGCAAGTTAATGATGGTCTCCTATGATGGATTAGTGACAATGTAAACATGAAAAAACAAAAATATGTTAACTTGGAGGGATTATTCAAGGTACTTTTATAATGAATTTGAATATGGTCTAAAAAATGAAATGTAGGAAATTGAATTAGCTTTCCAAATATACGATTTTTATTAATAGAAATTGTGAATAACTATGTGAAATTTGAGTTTTTCTAACAATGGTATGCTATTTTTTTAGCAAAATATAAGGTATATGTCTCCATTAGTGCAAGTGTTGAGTACCTTAAAGATGGAATTTACTTCCAAAATTTGTATAATTGTAGAGAACCCATTGTTGTAGTGTGGTGTATTTTTTCAAAATTTATAATATTAATTTTGTGGGTATAACTCATTTTTAAAATGGTGTATATATTTATTTTATATGGTTAGTGCGGGCTACTAGGATACTAACATTATCATCTTTTATTTATTTTTTATTTATTGTAGATTCTAGTGTGGGTATAACTAATTTTAAAAATGGTTAAGCCGAAAAAAAGTTATAACATAAATAAAAGACATGTATTTTAGGATTTTGATATATGCCAAGAAAAAAATAGATTAATAATAATAAACAATATTAACTTTTAAAAAAGTTTAATTTAACTGACCCTACTTGTGTTTGTAGTTTCATCAATAATGGATTTATGTAGCCTATCACTAGTACAAAATGAGAGATAAATGATTAGGTGACCAAACATTTTGGTCACCACAATGTTTTCAAGGGATAAATGACCAAACTTGAGCATTTTTAAGTGAGCCAACTAAAAACGACCAAGATAAATGACCGATGTGGTCACACGATAAAATATATGACCCAATAACATGTATCTAAACTAAAAATGACCACATAACAATAACATTAAGAATATGAATTGGTTATTTATTTGGTCATTTTTAGTTGTGTCACTCTTACAATTTTGACAATGAATTTGTACAATTTACTAAACTGTAACATTGCGGATGGATTCAGAGACCCCTGGTCTCTGAATCCATTTGCAGTGTTAAAATTTAGCAAATTGTAACATTGTAAATGGATTCAGGTGCAGACGTCACTCGACGACATATATGGATCAAAATTGACATAATTTTGACAATGAATTTCATGAACAATATTTTACTAAATTTTAACACTACATGAGATGGATTCAGAGACCCCTAAGTTGGATAGAAATCAACTATCGACCACTTCCAATTCCTCATCCATTAATTGTGGGTTCTTCATACATTCCATAGGAATCCAAGGAGGATGTTGAATATCATATCTTATTTTCATTCTTCAATCCTAGGTGTTTGAAATTCTTGATGTGTTCATGAGACAATACTAATTATAGATACACATGCAAGTAGGCTCACAATCTAAACATTTGTTCTTTAGCAAAAGCAATATACAACTTCTTATGGATCCAATTACAATAAATTCAACATATTTGAATATGACACAAGAGTCTTTAGACTTTGGATAGATTACATCCATCGCTCCCCTCTTAAAGCATCAATTAAATACCATCCATCTCTCCCCTCTTAAAGAATCAATTAAATACCATCCATCACTCCTCTCATAATTAAAGCATCAACAATTTATCGTCATTCCTTCCAAAAAATACTAGACAACATGCAAATGGTCTCTTGGGTTTCAAAAGAAGTATTAGTGATTTTCTTTTCTTAATTTTTAAGAAATGAACTACCATCATTAACATATAAATATATTATAAATTCATATATAAACAAAACATTAGTATATAAATTCACATATATAAATAAATTAAAAAAAAATTATTAAAAAATGGTAAGACAATATTGTAAATGAAAAAAAACAAAAACAAAAACAAAGCGTGATCATTACACAAAATTAGTAATTTGTTGATCTTCCGCCATTGTTACAGAGTATGCAACCACACAAGGGATCAATATTGATGGCCAGGAAACGTGAAACCCATATGGGCATGGCTCGATCTACTCCACTACATAGAGATTCAACTCGATTAGCGCCAAATTTTTGGCTTGATTGGCGAGAGGGTAGGGCGTTTGGGTTTGAGAGTGGCAATTTAGTAACTCATGTCATTTGGAAATTGTGTTTGAGGTTTGGGAAATTCTCAATATATTTGGATTTGTTGCAATGGAGAAAGGCACAATAATACAGGACAAAACTTGGAGGCCTGCTGAGAATTATCAGTAGTAGATAGACTCTGGCCAACATCTTGCATCTCTTCACATTCTTATTATTCTTTTGGGTCATGGGAAGAGGAAAACAAACATCCAAATTAAGTGGATTCTATTGAATCTTTGTTATAGAGGGATTAACAAGTTCTGTCCAAATGGCCTTTGTGCAAAAGAGTGAGACAATATCCATAAGATAGGTTGTGTATTGACTAAAACTCTATTGGAATTAATGTATGTTGTAGTTATAAAGAGATGAGATCCGTATAAAAACTAATTAGTAATTGTAGGTGGAATTGGTTTTGTAGCTGGCAATTTGAGAGCTAAATCAACAACATGTAATGATTAATCTAGCCCCTCTCTATGGGACACTTGTCATATACATGTTGTCAATCTTAACGCCCCTATAATTGCTATGAGTTGGGATTTCTAGGCCTACTGGTGGAGAGTCATGTCATGTAGTAGCAATAGTTGGTCAAAGGTGTAAATTCTAACCTTGTACAGTATCTACTGCAAACTGATATTCAGAAAAGAACAGAAAAGATACAATGGCAAAAACATTACACAGAGATTTTTCACCTGGAAACCCAAACCGGGAAAACCAACATATATTATATTCATACAATTGTGTTACATTGTTTACAATACAATATACATATAGGAGCCAGCGGCATCCAAAACCCTAACCCAATGACCTGGATTAGTCCAAAACCCTAATTCCTTAACCGGAAATAGAAAACCATCGGCAAAAACCATGTGCCGAAAACCACCTAATATCATGTGTTCCCGGAAATATGTCGTCCCAGAAATATGTCAACCCGACGAAAATATGTCGGCCCGAAACTGGCGAAAATATGTTGGCCCAAAAATATAATATAACACATACCCAACAAAAGGTAGCTAGAACATCCCCTATACTTATTTCATATCCTACAACAATAGATCCAAATATATTCCTAGAGACAACAACATATTATATTGTCTCATATGATACTCTAGGAGCACGGGTAGTAGAGGCAAGGCTAGAGATAGTAACAAAAGCAACTTTCCTTCCTCTAGTCTACACTGTTCTAAGTTTATCATATTGTCCTATACATGGTTTTTACACATCCCAGGAAGAAATTTCATTATCGTATAGAGTCCATGGACCAATAATAGTAGAGGTAAAATCACAGGCAAAGGAAAAATAAGCCACTTTCCTTAAACCAATTCATCAAGTGGAAATAGTCGGTACAAAGGCAAGGGTGAATGAAGAAGCATGGGAATTATGAATGGGAACAAGACCAAATGAAGTGGACCAAGTGATATGGGTTATTTCAAAGAAAAAAGTAAAGATTCTAAAGCCGAAAGAAGTATGGGATTTGGTTGTTTTCCCTTCTTTCATTATTATAGGTATAATATACTAGTTTATTCTTTACTCATGCACCTTACCTTGTGTAATGTAAGTGTTTGTGTTACTTGACCTGAAAATGATGATAATTAACGATCATTATGTAAGAATAGTAGAGTATCCCCTAGTTTCTACTCTATGTCTATGGTTTTGGGTCTTAGGGTCCCTCCCACCTATGAACAATTGGGCTAAAGTCCTAGTGTATGCCCAATGTTTTGATCCAAGAGCATCCCTTCTTCTTCTAGTTTCATAGCCAATTTGAAACCTATTTTACTTCATTGATTCATATCTATATCTAGATGTTGAGTAATAACCCCTTGAAATTTCACCCATAAGGTAAGGGAACCTAAGGAAGTAGGAGAGAGGCAGTTCTAGGCAAAACTAATGCCAAAACCAATGACTATGAAAATGACTTAAAATAACCATATGGAAAGGCATAAGTAAAGATATATGAAAAGGTAGGAGTAGAAAGAGAAAATGCAGAAGTAGCATGGGATATAGGGGAAAGGGTAGAGGACATAGAGACACAAGTATATAGAATATTCCATGACCATTAAATCCCGAGTGTTCCCCCCAGTTTGAGTGCTAATTGGTGGATAAGTTTGAGATTAAACAATACATTATAAGTAAAAATACATGTGTGGGAATTAATTTTAGTTAAAGCTAATAGGGTGAACCACTTGAGTAGATAGGAATCCAACTCCTTAACATAAAGACTCCTCATTGAGACTCCATACAAGGGGGGTTATATAAAATATACATATATAGTTAGTGATATTATGGTTCCAAGCTAGAGTGGGAAGTGGTTTCTAGGAGTAGGAAAGTAGACATCCCATGGGTTTTGAGGTGAACTATACTTATGACTTAGAAAGATCATAAAAAAATGTGTCCTTCCCACCCCAGCCTTGGTGTGCACCTTGAAAATCCAAATATATTCATTGCATTCCATTTCTTATCGCCAGTCGGGTTCAAGAGGCATATAAAGTAGGGGTAGTTTACCTCCATAATTTACCGATAGATCAAATTGGAGATCAATACCCAATAATAGTTCAAGTAGATAATGTTCCATATCGAGAACCAAAAAATAAGGATGAATGAGACTATATTTCCATGTCCAATATTTCTATTCATTCTACCGATCTAGTATTTCTAGTTAAAAGAGGTACCTACCAATGTGATTTGCTAGAAGCCTCATTGGAATTGGTCCAAGATGTAGATCTATATCTGCTACCTTTTCTATACAATTTTCTTTCTTGGCCGACATTGGTCATGATCACTTCCCTCATGTTCTCAACCTTGACAATACCATTTGCATCCATTTGGATAGAAAGATTGAATAGACAGAAGGAAAACTATTTGAATGCAATTACAACTCTATAAACATTTAAATTTGAAGAAGATTACCATGCCATGAATATAAAATACCATTTTGGAAAGATGGCATGCTAACTTTTTTGATTGAGAGATGAACAAATATCTCAAGTTTCCCATGTATACTTCTAGCATACTAAATGAGAATGTGAAACTAATAGTTTTGTCTAGAGAGGCTTGATCAAAAAGTTTTTGAATCATATGGGGAACAATCCCAGAAAAATATGGCATGCCTTCTTGCACAATTTGACAAGAATGAAATAATGGCATCCATAAATTAGTTAAGAATAATTGTATCCACCAAGTAGTTAAGAAACACTACCATATTCAAATTTTGTTCAATCTTCATTTCTCTTTATTTTTATTGTGCATGTTCGTGTTCTTATCATGTTGGAAGAACATTGTGTTGGACACCTAATAGTTTAACCAAATACAACGCTCTCTAAGAGACCACCGAGGAGCGCTTATCAGATAACCAACACCCTGGTAGCCACTCTGGGGGAGCGCTAGTCCTGTCGATGCTTGAAAATAAGTGTAAAAAGGGAAAAAATCAACAGAGACTAGCTTGGTAACTATGACTACTACTTGATGAAACAGAGGGAAGAGGGAAGGCTCAAACACAATCAATAAAACAATATCAAACTAGGAAAAGGTTTAGATGATCCAAGGAAAGACAAGTCAATGTCCTTCCTCGGTGGAATCACCAATTTCTGTTATGGAAATATTCCCTTGCAAACAGGTGAAATTTCCCTTGGATTATTGACCCCTATACCAAGACACAAAATTACAAATGGACACTAACATCCCTTTGAATTCAGTTTAGCCAATCAAAAAGAGAGAGGGAGAAAGAGTGTGATGCACATTGTTTCAAAGTTTGTTCTCGTTGCTTCCAATACGAGCTTTATCTCCAAACTCCTTAATAAAAATTGATACCTTCAATAGGCAGCAAAGAGAAACAAATAACTCCTACTCTATAAGATTAGATCAAACAAATTCATCTACAAAGATCAAAGGAACAATAGAAAAACATGTTCAAGAATACATAGGCTTTAAGGAAATAAGCCAAGTATATTCAAATGAGAACCCAAAGAGAATACTTACAAACATGGATGATGATGCAACACTCCTCCAAGATCTCCTCTTTCAAACCTTGCATGAATCCCAAGATCATAAGTTTGATATCTCTGTTTGTGTCTTTTTCATCTTGGAAAGCCCTCAATATATAGGCTTGAGAGGCACAACAACCATGAATAGATTTTGGGATTAGTTTAGCATATAATTCATTTAGGTTAGGATATAATCCTAGGATAGTGCTATAGGATAGCATTCTATCCAAACCAACCTCATCTCCAGGAGTTGGCCCTTAGAAAGAGGCAGGATTCTCCAAATTTTCCTCTAATCAAAAGCAGTTCTCCCCTATAGTTGGAGACAGAGAGTTGATCATAGATCAGAGATCCATAAATAAGGTAAAGGGGGTGCTACCCTATGGGATAGCACTCCTCTATCATGGTCTGGGGGGCGCTACCCTTCAAAAATGCCCAAAAAATGGTCGATTTTTCAAGTAAAAAGTGTGTTTTTGGTTTTGAAATGATGGGTTTCTTCCTCCAATATGACTTAGGGATCATGTAAAATGTTCTTTGATGATTTCAAGGGGTTAAAACACATAGAAACACATATAAAAATGCATGTGACACTTAGTAAGGTGCATATGACACTTGACGACACTTACCAAGGTGCATATGACACTTTTACGACACTTGCGACACTTAGGGTGAGATAATTAAGTGTGACATTTTGATGTGTAACACCCAACCAAAAGAATAAGGGTTCTTATAAGGTTTTTTCCCCAATCCTAGTTTCTTGACAATTGCTTTATATATCATATTTACTTGGGAACCAATATCAAAAAGAGTATTAAATTTTGTATGCTTAGTTATCACCCTTATATGAAAAATCTCACTTATTGTTCTTTCAAAATTAGGAGATGGAATTGAAGAGCTTGAACTTGCATGAGAAGATAGTATACTTGCACTCCTATAATTATGATTTTCGTTTCATCACTTGAGCCAGACCCCAAATCTCGTTGAACTGTGGCAACAATATTTCACTTTCCTTTGCCTCCAAACCTCTTAGGCCTTAACTCAAGATGCATCTTCCAACAATGAGCATCATCATGCCCTTCCGTTTTTCAATGAGAGAATGTAAGCTTCGCTTCTTCTTTCTTTATTATAGCTGCCTTTTTTTCCTTTTCTTACTTCCCTTTTGTTGAACATGATCCATGGAGGAATCATCATCAACATCCTTCTCCCTGGACTCAATGTGTGTAGCTTGGACACATACTTAATCAAGATTAGTAGGATTAAATAAAATAATAGTACGGGTGTTGGTTGGATCTTCTTCCTCTTAACACTCTTTGGTTTGACCCACATTCAGATCTCAACATGGTTCCAACAAAACCCTAAAAAACTATCAACCTTACTAGTAAACCAGAAGGCAACGCTGCGCACAGGGTGCATAATGTAGTCTCACCCGAGATAGATTTTATGGGAGACTGCAATACTCAAGTGTTTGTAGTCTAGGAAGGAGTGGGGATCTATGGTTGTGTGTTCTTTCTTCTTTATTCATCGACCTTCTAAAATGTTCAAGTACTTCTATGATTCATTCATCTTTAACCCTTTGCATGCATGTTGATATAACTATTTTAACCATTCATTCATAAGCTATTTATCAAAAGAAAGTAAACATTCATTAACGATCACACACAACACACAAGTTTACCATGGTTCACCCTCTCCTGGGGCTACGTCCACAAAGATCTGGCTCTATGCTCTTTTATTTATTCTTCTACAAAATCTTGCACTGTACGCATTACATCTTCAATATTACAATCAAGATGAGGGAAAAAACCCTCTATGAGGTGGACTAAATCACACCAAGATCCTCAACCTATGACCTAGCCCTCAAGGACTATCCTATTTGACTCCTCTACAAGACTTATTATACTTCACAACATAGATCATCCTCTACCACAACCTCTCCTTTCTAGAACTCCTCAGTCTTTATTTATACTACTCTATGGCTTATAGTCGTTACAATCTTTTTCAAAAACCTTAACCCTATCATGGTTAGGATTTCTTTCCTTCGTGCCATGTTGCTTTTCCTCTTGCATGTTGTTTTTCCTTCTTTTTCTACATGCTGCTTTCTTGCCACTTGTTGCACATGTTCCAAAATTAGGTCTTCCTTTCCAAAAATATGTCTTTCCTCAAGACAAATCCTTCTCTAAAAGTAGGCCTACGCCCAGAATAGAATTCCTTTCTCAAAATAGGCTTGCACCGAATAGACCCCCAACACTGACATCTGGCTCGTCTTGAGCCACTTAGGTGGTGCCCGCTCTTGAAAAAACTTTTCTAAGTTGTGAAACTTTCCTTCTACTTCTTCCCCTTTTTCTCTAACTTGCACAGTTTTCTCTGTAAGATCTTCTACCCTCTGCGCTATGATATGTTCCTTGAGATACTCTGCGCTCTTGCCATGATCCTGATCCATTCTTGTCTTCTCCTCTTCCAGTTCCACAATTATTTGTGTTGCTTGCTTTTGGATATGTTCTAACTGGGCTTACCCGGCCTGCTTGTTATTCTATGCAATATTTGATTTTGTCTGCAAGGTCTTCATCTCCCATGCACCCTTCAATCGCTTTGTAATGCTCATGGAAGTTTGTCACTGCTTTAGCTCCTGGATTTTAGTGTTGATCTCATCCTCTTTCAAGTATAATTGTTGGACCCTATCATCTTCCTCCAACGTCGTCCATAGTTGCTCGGTCTTGTAAAAAAGTTCTCTGACCTTTTTGGCTTCTTTCTCCATCATTTCTACTTGCAGGGCTGCATGTTGTTCCTGTTGGTTGTCGATCCTGATTATCTTCCTGATTCAAATGTCTTTTACTTTCAGCCGTGTTTATACCCCATGAAGTATTTGTACCCCAGAAGTATGTACACTCTTCCACGTGGGGGAGTGTAGAGGGGGGGTACCCCCTCTGCGGGGTCCGGGGGGGCTATCCCCCCGGCTGGGGGGTTTGGGGGCAAAACCCCCGAAGGAAAAATTGCCTTGTAAAAGTATATTGTAATTTCATTGTAAATCTAGACCGTTCATTATAAGGTTGCAGATCTAACAGTGGAAATTATGTTAGGGTTCTTTTCCCTAGAAGGAAACCCTCTTTTATGAGGGAAATGTGATGCAGCTACACTAGATGACAAATATTGTATTCTAAGATAGGAGACTGTGAGAGAAAGAAGAGGAAGTTACAACGGGTTTTGCTGTAGGTTGTATCCCTTCATATGTTGGATAATAATAAAGGAAGGACCTGGCAATTTCTCTAGTGGACGTAGCCCACACTGGGTGAACCACGTAAATCTGTGTCTCTATTGTATTGTGTATCTTCTGTGTTTTGTTTCCGCATTTGTTTTATTTTATTGCTCCACGGTCCTGTTTTTCTAACAACTGGTATCAGAGCGAAAGGTAACTCGTAGGAAAACAAGGTTCTTGGTTCGAGTGGGAGCAATGTCGGAAGATGGAATGTTTAGGGTAGAGAAATTTAATGGCCAAAACTACCAGTTATGGAAGATGCAGATGGAAGACTATTTATATCAGAAGGATCTATTCCTACCATTGGCCAGAATAGCAAAGAAGCTGGTGGCTACGAAGGATGAAGAATGGGATATTCTTGACATAAAGGCTCTAGGAACGATATGGCTAAGCCTGGTAGCATCGGTTGCCTTCAATATTTCCAAAAACAAGACAATAAAGGGTTTGATGGACGCATTGGCCAAATTGTATGAAAAACCATCGACGTCCAATAAGGTATTTCTAATGAAGAGATTATTTAATATGAAGATGTCGGAAGGTGGGTCTGTTGTAGATCATTTAAATGATTTTAATACGGTTACTAATCAACTAAGTTCTGTAAAAGTGGGCTTTGATGATGAGGTCAAGTCTCTTCTAATCTTGTGCTCATTGCCAGAAAGATGGAACGGCTTGGTCATGGTTGTAAGTAACTCTGTCTCTAGTTCAAATACTTTAAAATTTGATGATGTTGTTGGTGTTATCCTTAGTGAGGAAATGTGACAGAAAAGCACAGGTGAGACATCAGGAAATGCATTGAACATGGAGAACAGGGAAAGACAAAGGGATAGAGGAAAGGGTTTCGGGAACCGTGGGAATTCTAGGAAGGGCAGATCCAAATCCAGACTTGGAAAGATAGAGTGCTGGAATTGTGGGAAGAAAGGACATCTAAAGAAAGACTGTAAAGCTCCAAAGAAACAAAGAGATGGACAGCAGGAGA
>SNQJ01S0077496.1:57764-82802 GCA_010110895.2 Picea sitchensis | reverse complement strand
GTCCTTCGTTCCTTTTTCTTTGATATATCTAAACACAGAATGGGAGAAATCTTGGAAGGAGTGGGAGTTCAGTAGCTGGTCTCTGTAAGAACTAAATAGAATGATAGTCAGGCTAAACAATTTCGCCGTGTCTTTCTCCGGAGTAGGGTCTATTTGGCTTGATATATGATATTTTTGTGTCAATCATATATTATGTGTTAGGGAATTAATTTTATATTTATTTTTAATTTAATTTAAATATAAAAAAAAAATTATTTGTATTTTTAAATGAGTTATATGTATATATATTTGTTATTAATTTGGTGTAATTTAAATGATTGTGAGGAATGGTTATTATTTTCTTCATCAAAATTCAATTCCAATAAACAGTATGTGGTTAGGTGGGTGGTTAGGTGCTTCCTTAATCACACCCGCTTCACCAACCAACCTTGAACTACCTACCACTATCGTGCAACTTTGTTATTGATTGGAGGACAGGCTTGCTTGGGATAGGAACTCCCTTAATGATATAAATAAAATTCATAATAAATATATTGTAATAACTTGAAACATAGTAACATTTACTTTAATTTTGAATTAAATAGCACTACTATTTCCTGAAAAAAATATTTCTTCATGTGAAAGGAAGAAAAAAAAAAAAAGCACACATATACGTTGTCCAACCACAACTTGTTCCATACTTTCACTCATCGGGCATACCCTTCCAAAGAAAACATGTGCTGCCGTACCTTGACATACTTTCACTCATCCACGTCTCTTTTCGGAGACGTGTCCTGTTCGCTCAGACGACCAAATAAATATCATGTGAAACATGTGAATCAAAGTGGGGCCGGTGTACCTATGTACCAGAGTAAGAAGGCACGACTTAGTTAATGTCTCTCCGGAGTGGGGAAAATATTTGTTTGATGCTCTTTTAGTTTGGTGGGTGGTCCTTTATTCAAAGGGGATAAGATAAGATAAGATAAGATAAATTTTCTATTTTTGGAATTTTTTTGGTTGGAATTAGTGATGTAAATTTGAATAAAATGGTTATTTTTTGTTGTTTGAATTGTATTTCTAAATGCATAAATAGAGCCGCTAAAGCACTTGAATTATACAAACTTTAGTCACTCAAATCTGCAGATCCAACTATTCATCACTAGATTTATGGCAAAATCAAACAAAAAAAAGTTGTCCAAAAAATAGAACTTTTAGACTACTATAAGATATGTAACCGTCCCTAAACTTTAACAATTAAATGTATAAATGTAGATATGAAGGGAGTAATTAAATGTAGGTATGAAAGGACTATTTTATAAGAGAAAAAATATTATTATTTTATTATTATTAATTAATATAATTTTAAATTAATTGAAATATAAATTTAATTTAAAAGAGATTCCAACTTGTGACTTCCTCCTTAGTTGAGCTTTGGCTTAGAAGTACTTAAGCTAACTTTTAAGGCTAACACAACTTTCTTAATCTACAATGTAGAACCCCAAATTTTAACCCACCATTATAATACTAGCATACCCCCGAAGCCGGGAAAGAGAACGTAGAAAAGAACATTATGGAATATTTTGTTAATTTTATTTTATAAGTATATTTTTTCATGATGAGCATTGTAATGGTATATTACGTACCAATAGAAAAGTTATTTGTTGCAAAGTTTTTAGGTATTTGGTAGTAAATATTTGAAACATTTTCATTGCATGTATAGAAGTATGGACCAAGTCTAACAATTTATGTATAGAAGTGTGATTACAACATAGACAATCTAGAAGGTAAGAGACAAAGAAGATAAGTGTGCCTCTTCTTTTTTTCGTAGTAAAACATAAGCAATATCCTTCATTTTTTCATACCGCTAGAAGGAGAATGTTGGTGCTATTTGCATTCCTTCTATAGTAGTTGTGTGTGACATTGCCGTGAAGGTCAAGCCTTGACGTTCAATGTTTCCAATGTCAATGGTAGACCTTGTTAAGGTAATGCCTTGAGATTTATGTATAGTCAATGGCTAGGCCATCTTAAGATGTATTTGTTTCTTGTTACTCCTTTGTATGGGTGGAATTGGTACATGCTTTGGTTGGGTTTGGTCCCATGGATGCCCAATGTATTTATCAAATGCCACAACAACATATGTTGGCAAATGTGGAGGGTTAGAGCCTAGTGCATATACAACTTGCATGACTACTCCTAGAGCACCATTGACTAATCCTGCCTGGACCCATAAATTGCAAGATAACATAACTCGTTTCCCTATGCATAGAAAGACATGTTTTTCCAATTGGTCATCATCATCATGATGTGAATTTGAAGCACCAAGTAATTTTGCAGTACTGCGTGTGATTGGTTTATTCAAGGATTGAAGCATAAACCTGTTATGGTTGTCCACAAGAATGTTTGTTGCAAATAGATGGATTGAATAATCAAATATTTCATGTTTTTCAATGGATAAGAATTTGTCAGTCCTAGATTGAAGTAGGTTCCAATCATCAATTGTTGGTGTAGCATTGTGAATGTTGGCTAACAACTTGCGGAAGCGGGACTGGGTGGCAGAGGTGCCTTGTTGTCAAAATATTATTTCCAACTTGATTATAGTGGTAAAGGTTGTCCATAAGCTCCTCCCTGGAGTTGCTCTTGCATAAAGAGGTTTGTCCATTACTGGTGGTAGTTGACCCAAGTCGCCCACAAGAATTATTGAGCAGTAACCAAATGAGCAGTGGTTTTTTCTGGAAATGCCTCACCACAACAGCTTTCAATTTGTACAAAAAGTCTAGATCCTATGAAGCTCATCTCATCAATTAGAATGTAGTGAATATGTTTCATCTCTTCTTGGAACATTGCAAGGGATTGACCATGTAAAGGCCTCATGTCCTTGATAGGAATTCTAAGTCCTACATGGATAGTGATCGCATGTATGTTGAATGTTGCAACTCCAGTAGGGGCCATAAGCAATAATGGGCTATGGTCGGATGGTGCTTGGGAAACTAGTGCTTCTTTGATGCAATGTATAAGGTAGGATTTGCCTATGCCTACAGTGCCTTGGATGATCATATTCAATGGTTATGTTGGTTCTCTTGTCTGCAAGTGTTGCAAGATTATGTCGAACACACAATGTTGATGCATAGAAAATGTATTTCTAGTAGGAAATAACACATTGAGTTCTTGTAGTACTTTTGTATTCCTTTGATTGTAGTTGATGAAGGTTGGTGCAATGTTTAATGTATCGTGTGATACTTTGAGTTGATCCCATGGGTGGGAAGTGTCCATCTCTCGCAGTCCCAACATATCAAGAGAACAAAAGTTGATATCTTCTGTAGGGGCCAATCTTGATAAACACTGCCATTCATTCATCTCCATGTTTGGTTGTATGTTAAAATGGCTATCTTCATCTTCAGATGTTTGGTAATTAGGAGTGGGAATGGGGATGCGATCAACATGCCAAACATGGTAGTCATCTCTCATGATCTCCCAATTAGCCAAAATGTCTTATTGTGAAAGGCTTATATCTTCAAAGAAGGAACGAAAGGGTTTGTATAAAAGTAGCTCACTCCAACATAACTCAACAAAGGTATTGGAATCTTTGTTTGGTATTGTAGTAAAAAGTGGCCATACATGGATAATTGTGGGGATGTGTCTTTTTTTCCACTTTTCATTTTTTCGTGCTTGGTTATATGTCCAGTGTTTTGCAAGATCAATCAAACATATATGGTCAAGAAAAACAGGATGTATTAGATATGCATCAATGAAAGTGGATCTAGATAATTAGTTAGGTAAATCATAGGAGATTCGACGAAATATTTGACGACCAACATTGAGTTTGGTGAAGGTGCGGTTGCATGTGACAAGGGGTAATTTTTGGAGCATATGGCAAGTTTCTTGGGCACTTATGTCCCGATATACAATTGCTTTTGAGTGCAAATGTCGATAAGAAGTTGAGGCAAGGTTAGCTAGATGTGATGTAGATGCAATTCTGGTCAACAGATGTTGGTAGGTCTTTGATCTCCCCTCTACTTTGGAAGCATATTTGGCAATGTATTTTAGAACAGCATGGCGAGAAAGGACTTGTTGGCAATCTACATTATACTCCATGTTTGGAGTATGTTAGGATTATGGATGTTTAGGCGCTCATGATTGCATGTCGGGAGATATGTCTTTTGACCCATTTCATCAATGTAGAGTGGTGACTCCATTTTTACCTTCCAAGGGAATTTATACCTGCATTCAAGGGTAGCCCCTTTTCTATAGAGACATGTTTTTCTCATTGCACTTTGTATGTCTTTGAACTCAGTTTAAGAGTTGTTCATAGTCCTCAAGTGGGTTGGATGAAAATATCTCCTTTGTATCTAGTAAGGAAGGGTCATCTTCAATGGATTGATGTGTAGCCATTTGTGTGTCATGGTTTTCTCTAGGATTCCAGGCTATCACATAGTTATCAAAGAAACTCTTTGCAACATAGATTTGAGTTGGGTCTTCCCAATGTAATGTTTCCATGTTTGGAGCATCAACAAGCCATAGAAATCCATGTATATGTGCAGAGCCACGGTGTTGTCATTCATACCTATAAAAGGGATATGAAATGATTAGTAAAGAGAATTTAATGTATAGGTTTGGTAGAGGTAATTTCAAATATTATACACTGTGTACCTGTACCAATAGTCAATTGCATGCATTTGTTTTTGTAGTATCTCCTCATGGAATATTGAAAACCTTTTGTGCATATAGGCAGCTACAGTGTGGGGACGGTTAACAACATTGTTTGTATGCCAACGTTGCTGAAGGATTTGGGTCAAGTGGCCTATTTGTTTGCATAACTGTGTGCAAGTCTGGCCACTTTGTGTCTGCTGCACTGAGAGTGAAAAACAAGGTTGGGCATTGAAGTTGTGTAATCATGTCTATTAGCTCGGTCCACCACACAGTCCAAAATGCTCTAGTTCCAAGTAGATGTTCTCTGAAGCGCATGACCTGTTTTGGGAGTTTGTATGTAGGTAGTTATCAAAGAAACTCTTTATAGCATAGATTTGAGTTGGGTCTTCCCAATGTAATGTTTCCATGTTTGGAGCATCAACATGCCATAGAAAGCCATGTATATATGCAGAGCCATGGTGTTTCCATTCATACCTGTAAAAGGGATATGAAATGATTAGTAAAGAGCATTTAAATGTATAGGTTTGGTAAAGGTAATTTCAAGTATTATACACTGTGTACCTATACCAATAGTCAATTGCATGCCTTTCTTTTTGTAGTATCTCCTCATGGAATATTGAAAAACTTTTGTTCATATAGGCATCTACAGTGTGGGGATGGTCAACAACATTGTTTTTACGCCAACGTTGGCAAAGATTTGGATCAAGCGGCCTATTTTTTTTCATAACTGCATGCAAGTCTAACCACTTTGTGTCTAGTGCACTGAGAGTGAAAAACAAGGTTTGGCATTGAAGTTGTGTAATCATGTATGTTATCTCGGTCTGCCGCACGGTCCAAAATGCTCTAGTTCCACATAGATGTGCTTTGAAGTGCATGACCTGTTCTAGGAGTTTGTATGTAGGTAGTTCTTTGAGATGCACACGTAATTCTTGAATTGTGGTGGGTGTGTTATGATCTTGGCTTCGTTTGACAAAGAAGGTAGTTGTTTCTTAACTTCGATGGCACATAATCAAATTGTAGAGGTAGTATCTGAAACGAGGATGACTACCAAATCTATTGTCATGGTATCTCATCAAGTGTATTGCATAGCTATCAAGTGGTATGTTTTCCATGCATGGTTGGCGAGGCAGGGCATCTCCAGTGGGGAAAAGAGAAAGAAATGCCATGTCAAAAAGACCCTTTGTGTTATACCCATTGATTGGTGATAGGCCAATTATCGGCCATTCAATTGTATTTGGTGGAAAGTCATTTGTAGTGTTAACAAATGCTCTTATTTTTTCCATCTCTCGTTGTGTATTAGGAAATTGAAAGGCAAAGGAAGACATTTGTTGCTCATATTGGCAAACATCATGGTGTTCTAAATCTGTGATATTTGTCTCTTTAATGGGAGAAGGGAAAGTTTTTGTAGAGACAGAATGGAGGCGAGAGGAAACATTGGTGCGCTTAGTGGGAAGCGGTGCAAGCGAGGTTTGGTCAATTTGGATGTCATTGTAATATTTGTCATTTTGCATCTTGTAGAGCAATGCATTGATGACATGAGATTTTGTCACATAACAATCATAACATTTCTCGTTTCCTCCATGTCTCTTGAAAACCAAGATATCTATATCTAAAAGGCGACGTGGTAGAAAAGTTGCTATGTGGACAATTTGTTGTGGAAAACTAATAGTGTGGCCATGATATTTGTATTGGCCACCTCAAGCATGCCTAACTTGCAAGATGGGGCTAACTCGAGCAATTAACATTTCCTCAACCTGTGTAAGTATTGACAAGCTTGTCAGTTGGTGGCCGGGGTCCATATTATTCCATTTGGAAAAACGATGACCGTTGTTTTCTCTATGACAGCGAGTACAAATGTGTCCATTTGGAGTAGGCAAGTAGGAATACCAGGATATGATTCCATACATGTAGTGCATGTATGTATGTTAGATAAGGCATCAATACGTTTTTGAAAAGATTGGGAAGCATGTGTATGGGATTGATGTTCTAGAACATGTGTTGGAAATTCCACACAAGGTTGGTTTTGGTTGATAAGTGAAGCCTCTCTAAGTCTCTTCGATTTTTTTATTTTATTTTCAGCATATTTTACTCGACATTTTTAATTTTGTTGGACCCTATATGTAGATAAAGGAGTGGTGATCGAGCTAGTAGTTTATGTATTAGTAGTGTCATTGCTCCATCTATGTCTTTTTTTTTTTTTATTTCTATAGAATGAATTGTATGGCGCTGACGATTGTATAGAGTTTTGTTGGGAAGTTGAATTTGTGAGAGTTGTTCACATGTTGTGTTTGTTGTTGTAGTTTGGAAAATTGGGGTTTGTTTTGCACCAGATGGAATTGCCTATAAGAGAAACAATAAAAAAAAATTGTAGTTAAAACTCAAATTCGACATGTTTGTGTAAGCATATTCTAAAAATAGGTATACAAAAATAGATTTATTTGTTAAAATATGTTGTAAGTGAATGCATGCGTTGGATTTCCTTTCATATAAATGTTATAACGAAGAAACATAACTTCAAAACATAAACAATTTATATAGTGTGTATATGGACAAAAGTAGGGTAATTACAATTTGGTATTTGTAAGAAACAACCATAACACTTTTCAAGCACTATTTAGCCAACAATTCAAGGATCGGGATGTCCTTTTTTGGCTTTTCTATGTGATCAATTTTATCACATGAAATCACGATGCATTTGATTTGTTTTTTATTGGTAAAGGTTTCCTCATGTACTACTAGTTTGAACAAGTAGCTATGAAAGAACAAATTTTCAAATATGTCTGTGATTTTTTTGGTATTTCCCTCATATTCATATTCATATAATTTCTCAGCAGAAACACCTATAAGTTGTTTAGTGGATTATTGAAATGTTGTAACACTGGTTTTTCTTGTTTGGTCTTCGATGCTGAATTGGAAAATGTACCTGTATTCACATTCAAAAACATGTTGATTGCACCTTTGGTAATTCCAAACACCATCCTGAATAGGTGTGAGTTTTGTTTTTACACTTTCGATCTTTAAATGTAAGTATGCATGCAACATACCAACAATTGTATGTATTTAAATAAGTAATATTTGCCTCAACCAAAATGAATGTAGAGTTTGGACCTTTGCCAATTCCCTCATTCTCTATGTCAACCAAGTGTTTTTGAATGGAAGGGTGCCCTCCTAAAGCTCCATGTGCAGATAATGAGTGACAAGCTAGATTTGTTAAAGGGTTATCAAACCATTCTCTCAATATGGATTCTTTGAGAATAGGATTGATGGAAAGTTGGGATGTGAAGGTTGTAGTAATTGAGATCCTATTAAAGTCAGTCACTTTTCCTGCTTTGAGAGTGATTATTGGAGAGTTATTTGAGATAGAATATTGGTTTAGATTATGTTTGTTGCAGAAAACCCCCATAATGTTACTTATATACTATAACCTAATATGTCTTTTAGTTAGAGTGTTCTTTTATTTGTCTCTATTCCATTTTTTCTCATGATCGTTGCTAAAGGACTAACAGAGATAGCAACTCCAATAATATCAACTATAGAGTTGTTGACTAAAGTTGGTACCAGATTAATAGGAGTGAATACAAAGTTGTGGTTTTCTATTGAATGATCATCCTCTAAACAAGATTCAATGGTTGAGGTAATATCTAGAGTTATTTCCCAATCATTTTTTAAATGATTGAATTCCTTTTTTGCAAGCTTGATGTACCATTTTGAAATGATGTAAACTTTGCCATTGTTTATGGAAGGATGGACATTTGTTGCTTGGATGTTGAAGCATGTAATGTGTATTTCACTATTTTTTCATCAATAACATTGAAGCTAAATACATGGCCAAGTCCTTTAGCATTGGTGAATGTGTGTAGATCCATTTTTGAAAGAACTCTAACTTTTAGAGTCCATTCCTTTTGGGATGAATGCAAAGATGCAACAGGTGTAATTTTGGGGGGTGTATTAGAAGGTTTGAATGGTTCAACAGGTGTAATTTTGGGGGGTGTATTAGAAGGTTCAAATGGTTGTTTTGAAGAAGAACTTACATATTTTATAAATGTTAGCACCAACAATGTTCACTTGAAAAGTATGTAACTTGGATTTCGCTACCATTAGAATCTTGTAGAAAGAGTAAAAACAATGTAAATTAGCACTTGCATTATTGGTGGGGAATGTAAAATGTGGTTAATGTGTGTGATGCATGTGAAAATTTAATCAAGATAATAGTTGTATAAATTATAACTAATCTTGCTGCATGTGGAAGAAGTGTAAATGGTAAAATCATGAAGTCAGTAACACGTCACAATTGGGTCTCAAAATTCTTTGGAAATTTTCGGCCGAAAAAAATTGCTAGGAATTTTTTCGGCCTGGGTAACACGTTCGTGACAATTGGGTCTCAAAAAATTCCTATGGAGTTTTTCATCAAATGTTGCTAGGAATTTTCAAATGTAAAAATTTCCAGACCAAATTGAACGGTGTCGAAGGAGCCTCCTCAAAATTCATGTACAATGTTTTTCAGATGAATTATTTTCCCATGGTACATTATTTTGGCTGAAAGAATTTTCAGCCGAAACGTTTATTTTTAACGGATTCTGTTAAAAACTAGGTTTTAGTTGAAAGAATATTTCGCCTAAAACCTCAAAATAGGACTATTTGCATGAAACTGTAAATTTTCTCCATCTTACTTGAACTTTGGATGTTGTGGACTCCTGCAAATACTAAAAATTTAGTTTCAGAATTGATACCCAATATTTCCTTTTAAAACCTATATCTACTTTTTATTTAATTTTTTATGTCCTAAGGAATCAATGAACTAGTTTGGCACGTGCTCGCTTTACACGTGGCTGTGTTATCCAAATGCTACCACTACAACCTCCAGGTGGTGTCCACGACATTCCTTTGACATGACACACATTGTAAGTCGGGGAGTTGAACTCTAAACCTCATGGAACTTCATTTTCACAAGACTTGCAATTGAGCTTCCTTCCTGGGAAATCGAATCTACCTTCATTGGATTTAATTTGTTTTCATTTTCATTGTTTTTATTCCAATTTTATTTAATTCTATAAAAAATCACTACATAATATTTTTAGGTGAGATTATGATTCTATGAAATGAAAAATCCATATCTCTAAAAAAATACACAACGAAAAATTATGGAAAAAATTATGGTGTAGGAAAATGTTTTTAAAATCTACAATGTTTTCAACTTGGTCAACTTCAAAAATTTAGAAATTATAATATTCATCCAGTTAGATCTGGTAAAATTATAGTCATAGTAAAATAGAGTCTCTATAGATTGTTGCAATATATTTTGTTTCTTAAAACATAAGTTTAATAATACACATTGTTGTGGGAAAAATAACTCATTATCATTCCTTTCATGTTTAAGGAACATACCGTTAAACAATTGTCAAATTGACATATCAAATCTTAATAAAAAAAAAATTGAAAAATAGTCATTGAAAGCTAACAAAATTCTTTTCACAAGCCTTTTGTTTCTTTACCGTGAAAGTGAAATTCTAAATAAAAAACACTTTTGTATGTCTAAGTTGAAGAATTTGTGAAAATACAATTTTGTTTCTCATAAAACAAAGCAAAGTGTTACCCATCTTCATGATTTTACCCTAAAGGAAAACATACTTGTTGTCTTCGATAGATCTACATGTGAAGTCTTGTAGTTCAACCAAGGATCTTTTCTCTATTTGAGATGAAGTGAAATAGTGACCAAGTGTTGAGGAAAATAAGCTTTGTAATGTATTGCCTCCATCAGATAGGACTACTGAATAACGATCTTCTAATGTTAATTTGAAGTCCATAACTTGTATAATAGGGTTGCAAATAATTTCTCCATTTCCAATCCTTGTAACAGATTTTGGTGTTAACATTGATGTCATACCTTGTTTTTTAAAAGTGGAAGTATAAGGGAATTGAAAGACCACATAGGAAAAAAATAATGAAGGATTGCATTAAGTAAAATATAATGGATACACATGAAATTAAAGGAGAATCCACAATGCAAGTAGAGGAAAACAATATGTGCTAAAGTATCACCATATTTCTTGATGTATGGTTGTAACTACTTGAACAACAATGGTTTATGTACTTTTGTAGCATTTAAGAAGGAACACCATGTACTTTTGTAGTGTTTAATAAGGAATAAACATAGACGATAGGAAAATAAAAACATGTCATAGTAGGAGAGGAAATGTAAAAGCTAAAAATGTAAATATTTTCTATTAGTTAAAAGAAGACATTTGTATGTTGATGATATGAATAATATTTTCACTATGGTAAGAATAACAAAACTTTAAAACTTTATGTTGATGATATATATGAATAAAGGGAAATAAAGAGAGATATACAGATTGAAAATGTTTAGTTACTTGGATGTTAGAGAAAAAAAAACATATATTTGCTTTAGTTTACTCTAAAATAAAATTGAATATTGATATTTAAAATATTAAAACATGTTTAGCAATTAACAAGTGATTGGTTTCAAAGATAAATTATGGAAGGAAATGAAAAATATTGTATAACTATTGAAAAAATGTAGATGACAATAAATATGTTACAACATTTGCATGAAATCCAATAGTTTGGATTACACTTTAAAGATAAGCATTACAGGCAACATGTAATCTATATATACAATTGTTGTTTACATGAGAAAATATGGAAATGCATTTCATATATATATATATATATATATATATATATATGAAGGATATAGACATGCTTACAAGTAGGAAGATCGTGTTATACAAAACAAAGTAAGGTAATAGAAGATGGTTAGGTTCAAAATGTAGAAATAGTCATTGTCTTCAAATATGCCTTTAATGGCTTTTCGTTGAAATGTTTTTAATGCTTTGATTTTTTTTCTCTACTTGTAGCTGCCTGGGTAGACCTTTCAACATGAGTTTTAAGATAGACCTCTCAGTGTCTCCAACTATGACTTTAGTGGGTTTTAGTTGGTATGCTTTTAATACCACGATTGTTTTTTGCTCTACTTGTACTCACTTTAGTAGATTTGTCAACATGAGCAATAAGACCATTTTGAGCTAAGCGATGTTTTGGTTCATGTTGTAATGTGTCTTGCATGCTATCATATATTATTCCAAATCCTTTATAGAATGAGTCAGTTGTATGAAAAGAAGAGATGAATATTGTTTGTGTATCAGAAATACTAAATTTTTTAGCAAGTTCTTCTTTCATCTCCGGTCTTGAAAGGTTCCCCCTTCCATGATGAATAAGACGGATTTGAAATTGTCTTATATGTAGTTGGAGGTAATCAACAAGATGTCGAATGCAAAGTGTATGTCGTGCTAGTGCATTCTCCATTTCTATGTATGTTGATGATTTTGTAATGAGAAGATGTCTATTTGAAATATTCTCAAGAGAATATAAACATCATAGCTAGTTTTTTCTTGGAAATGTAGAAAATGTGGTTTTACAGTCTAGAGTTAAAGAAGAATATAAACAATTTCAAGCAAAACAACAAAGAATTTGGGAAATAATTAATGTGTAAATAAAAATATGGAAATAATTAATGTGTAAATAGAAATATGGTGGAGTGAAGTTGAGATGGAGTGGAATAAATATTTATAGATTTCCTAAAAGAAAAAGAACAAACTAATAGTGTTGGTAATGTTTATAAATATTCAATGTGAGCTAATTTAGATTAAAATATATAACCTAAGATGTATGATAATGTATATGATTGATGGTGGGTCCCTCGTTTAATGAGGTCAATGAAATGTCCATTGTCAGTCTGCCATCCAACTTGGGATGTGTAAGGGGGGCTTCATAATTCCACACAACCCTTACTCCTGACGTAAGATAACGTTTCTCACCCATCAAATTCTGAGTTTGAGTAGCCATGTCAAATGCTACTTTGTAATGTTTCCATCAATCTAACAAAGAAGAGTAAAATAACGAATATTTAGGTTCCATGTTGACTTAGGGAATATTGAAGAGTTTGCAAAAAGAGAACAAAGTATAGATTAAACATATATATAAAAGTAATATAAGAAATTTTAACATATCATCATTTAATAAAATAAAACAAAGGATACTAAAGAAATATTTGAATTTATATAAAGTATATTTAGCATTGTGAATAAGATAAAAACATGTAGAGTAAGCTGTATTTTTTTTTTATGCTAGTGAATGAAAAAACTTAGAAATGATAAGAGCAAGTAATTTTGAATTGTAAATATTTCAACATACATTTCATGATATAAGTAAATATATAAAATATTGATTAATGTTGAAGGGTATATATATATCAATGGTATCTAACATAATTATTTTTATCATCTTAAAAGAGGAAGAACAATAAATATATGAGATTCATGTCTCATTGTTGGGATCACAACACATCATGAAAAAGAAGGATCTTGGTAAAATGAAATGTAATTGATTTTTTAAGAATATATAGAGAAGTATTTATGTTGTAGAAATTTCCATAGTTCCAAGACGCACACATATTTGACCTAGTGATGGGTTTTTTTTTAAGGCATGTGAAAGGGGTGTTGTGTAGTACTATTAATAAAATGTATTCTTGTTTTTCACAGATAGAAAGAAAAGACCAATAATTAAGCAAATTAAACTGTCAACTATATATATATATATATATATATATATAATTTCTAGGTATAAGCATACATTCATTAAAAAAAAAAAACTAATCTAATTTCTAGGTATAAGCATACATTCATTCTTAAATGAACATGAAAGAAGAGAAACAAGATATTTTATGTGAAACATACATGATATCTAATAGATGTTTAATGAAAGGTTTAATATGTATTTGTGATGTTCTTGGATTACTTTGTTGGAGATTTTTTGAATGTGAATGAACATTGTGTCTTCAATTTCAATTTGTTATTGTTATCAATTATATATAGAGAATTATATATAGAACAATGAATATGAAAAAAGAGAAACACTATATTTTATGTGAAACTTACATGATATCTAATAGATGTTTAATGAAAGGTTTAATATGTATTTGTGATGTTCTTGGATTACTTTGTTGGAGATTTCTTGAATATGAAAGAAGAGAAACAAGATATTTTATGTGAAACATACATAATATCTAATAGATGTTTAATGTAAGGCTTAATATGTATTTGTGATATTCTTGGATTACTTTGTTGAAGATTTCTTGAACGTGAAAGAACATTGTGTCTTCAATTTCAATTTGCTATTATTATCAATTATATATAAAGAAAAATAATTTCAATTGAATGTGAATAAAAATATATATTTTTATGAATTGAAAATAAATATTATAATCTATACAACTCTTATTTATGTAGATTTTATTTTTTTAACTCAAAAGTAAATAATATATAAATTTAAATTTAAATAAATCATTTGTTTAATATGAAAAATTAACACCAAAATAATATAAATATTAATCATAGTCTAAAACAATATTAAACTCTAACAAATATTAACATTTTATACTAAAATAGTTATTAAACATTTCACCACAAGGTATGATGGAAATATCTTATACTAAATATTTTATATAATACATTTTTATTATTACTTAATAAAAAATATGAACAATCTAAGAACACTTTCATAAATTAATAAAAAAAATTAACTAAAATAAGTTAGAACACTTTCAAAAATTAATAAAAAAAAAATAATTATAACATTTTATAAAAATTAACTATATCATCATTTCTTTTATAAATTTTATTTATATATTGCAAATTATCTCACTATATTGTTTACCAAAAATATAAGATATTTTCCTAAACTATATATATATATTCCACTTCACCTTTATATTTATATATAATATACCACTTTGCTTTATTTATTTGGTTAGAGTACATATAGCAATACTTCACATCTAGCTTAAGCTTAGTTTGGGTCATTGTCTAAGTTAAGTTTTACAAAGTTTAATCAAGAATAATATGTTATGTTACTGTTTTCAGATTTCTGTGGTGAGGGATTTCAAATTCATTTGCCGGAGAATCCACAGTTGGTGTCATTTTTTCATCGACGTTTCGAATCCAGATCGGGATTCATCATCAGGACTAATCGTCAATTTTGAGAGCTGGCTGATCTTCGTTATTAATAGTGTATATGCAGGACAGTCAATAGGATAACTAAGTCGGCTAAACCCTAAAATTTTAAATTATTTATTAATAAACCTTAATCATTTATATTATTCACTATTCAAACTTACGTTTAAAACTTATTAATAATTAAATTGTTTTAATTAGCTCTGAATTAGGGTTACATTTAGCCGACTTAGTTATCCTATTGATTATCCTGCATATACACTATTAATAACGAAGATCAGCCAGCTCTCAAAATTGACGATTAGTCCTGATGATGAATCCCGATCTGGATTCGAAACGTCGATGACAAAATATGTTATGTTGTTGTAGGGCAAAAAAAATAAAATGAATATGTCGATGGTGATGAATATGCATGTTTACTGCTCTTTGTTTTAATTCTCCATGTCTCTCTAGAAATTGTTATCAATATCATTGCACAGGAATTGTAGTAGATAGTTTCGATGTCTCTTGAGATGTTTGTGGAGAATCTTCCAGACATGCCCACACTGAAAGGCTGTATTTTCACTCAAGATGGACCTTTGAAGGCGGGCGAGCTTCGGATTGGGATGTTTGAGAAAAAATGGGTATAAATTTAATTATTTGATGCAAAATTATCTGTGACATGCTCCACATAAACAATCATTCAAAATTTCTTTAGATGTTAAATATTGCATTGCACTATCAAATAATGTGACATTATTAACAGCTATGGATTTTGTTCTATATCCTCCAAAGTTAGCCTTCTAATTTTTCTCCTATCATTTCAGTAATGTCCAACATTTCTCAAACAAATAACATGGTTATAGTATTAGCACTGCAGATAGCCAGAGTTTGTATGTTCTAGGATTAAATTGAGTTTAAGAGTAATGTAACTGTGTTTTTTTGTACAACCACGGGGCCGAAAGCATCACTCAATATTTTTAAAGAAAGAACTGATGAGGCAAGAGTGCAGGCCAACAAAACGCTCGTTTTCAAAATTAATGGATGACCACAGTTTAGTCGACTTTTTCTATGATGTGTGACCATGATTTCATATGCACCATTGGATGATGTGAAATAGATCCAACGACCAACGTTAAATTCAACGCTACTCTAAACCTTCAACAAAATTCTTCGGGGTCAAAAGGAAATGTTTGTGATTGGGTTGAAAATTACAACAAGAGACCACTAGGAAAATTAGACTTAAAGTACAAATCTCTTGCAATGCAACTTGAAATCGACATCAAAGCGTTATTATATTATACTCCTTGCGTTCTTTTCATTATGGGTAGTGGGACTATTTCAAACAAGGTCTCTGAGGATATGAATGGTTGTTAGGAGGTTATTTTTTTGGTTTTGTATTAAATAAGAGGACTTGTTTTGGAATTTGGAATATAATGGATCCCTAAGATATTAGAGATGTTTGCAGGGTATTGAGGATACATGAAGAGTTTTTGGCCAACAATGAAATTTCTCTCAGATCTCTTTTCGAAATGATGCATAATATGGAAAGAAAGCAACTGGAGAAATAATAAGACATGATTATGGGTGTAACACACCCGACCCCTAAGTTCTCTTTTAAGGGGTGGGGCATCATAAATTTGTTTTCCTTAACTATGTTAAATCCTCCATTTGGGGTCTTTATCACATTCTTCTCGTCCAAATATTTCCAACCATGGTCTCCATGCTCAAAACCGAGCTCAGAACTAGAAGATATACCTCTCCCAAGTTCCCCCGGTGTTCATTGTCTTCAGACTGCGCGATCCTATGCCACACGTCCACAAAACATCAATGGTTTTGATTTACTTTGGGAATCTGTGCTTGGATGGATTCCCAAGTACTCACAACCGCAAACTTCCAAAGTGAAATCCTTCCGGAGTGTCAAATATTCTGACACCCGTCCTCTGAGATTGATGGCTTAGGTGGACTCCGGGCCTTCAGGAGTTCTTGTTCCACTTTTATCTGAAGTGGCTATCCTCCAAAGGAACAGATCACATGCCACACATCCCCAAACGATGGAAGGTTGAGATCCTCTCCGGTACTCCAAGCTTCGGAGATTTTCGAAGCACCAAGCTTCAAATCCTCCATAGTGGCTCTCCTAAGGAGTTAACGATATACTAACACACATCCCAGTTGATCAATAGTTCATATCTCCTCTGACTCCCTATGACTTTAAGAGACTTCAACCATTTACGTTTTCTTCCTTTCGGTGTTTTAAACCTCCGGAGTATAGGCTCTAGTGCCATGTGTCCTTTATGATGGATGATTGAGAAGGGTCCCAAAGGATCCTTAGATCCACGGTCCACATTACTTCATGTCTCTGGTCTTCGGGGGGTCTTGACGTTACAACACCCCTGTCGTCCTGAAGTGGTCAACGCCGAACTGAATACATAGTAGATTTGATGGTCATGATAACTCCCGAGATTCCTTAGATCTACGACCTAGATTAACTTTAGGACTTCGGGGGATTCACCTCTTGTACGATGAATATACCCAATTTTTCAGACCCATGAAGTCCAAAGGTCTCGAAGGATTTACATTCCCGTCCCTTCTCTAGATTTGAAAGTCATGAAGAGCTTCAGCTCCTCTCGAACTAATCTCATCCAATCGTCTTCCAAACAAAAGGATCTTGCCTTTCAAGACTTAAATCTCTTTATCCTTCCTAAGCTCTGTCGACTCTAAAATACTTAGGCACTTTGCGATATTTCTCCTAATATTAACACTTAGAAGGATCTTCCACACACCCCTTGCACTCATTCATCACTATAGAACTTAAGAGGTTCTCGATCTCTGCCCGCCTCGCAGAGAGCCTGTGCATACATGCATTATCTCTCTTGATCTTAATAGACTCCTTCCTCCAAGAGACTCAGAACGACTGGGAGAGTAGACATGTACGTGTGAAACTATGCCCAAGGTCGACGAACTCATAGTTCATTTATTTTAACTTGAGCCACCATAGGGCTCAAGCATTTACATGTATAAGTCAGATAATTCCCTACTTGCTTAAATACACAATCAGACAAAATTAAAGGGATACAGTATAACCATTGAGAAAAAATGCACATCCCTATAAAAATCATAGGATATCCAAATTTAATCTACAGATACAGTTCAATTACACAGGATATGAGAATACTTATCTATTATAGGTTGTAAACAACTAACTAAAAGTGAGTGTTCGCCTTTCCACCCAACCATAGGCTCAGAGGCATTCATTCTTAGCACTCTGGCCACCCCCATGCTAAGCCATGATATCACCATGGAATTTATGCCAATTCTTAATGATCTTTTCTCTTTCACATATTCTATGAGGTTTATCAGATGCTTCCTCAGCATCAATATTGTGACCTTCTGCTCAAGTCCCATTCTCTACATACTCTCAAAGATTTCTCTCTCTATCATGGCCTTGACGAGGTTTTTCAGATGCTTCCTCATAATCAATCTCATGACCTTCTGCTCTTTCTTAGCTGGTGATTTTCTCGCATTCTCCACTCTTCTCTTTATTCCCTTACATGCCTTGTACGCACATCCTTCCTTGAGAAGGTTATCCTTCCTATCTGGTTCCTTCTGTCAGAAGGAAACTCGGGTCAGTCTGGGTTTGCAGGACCCTGTGGTACTTTGGGCTGACATTCTGTAGCTAAACCATGCTTCCATTCATGGGGGTGGTTGATTGTTCAACCACCGGTCCTTTCTTCATTAACTGATTCCTCCTTGGGAACCAGAGGAGGTTTGTTATCCTCAACAAGGGAAATTTAGGGTCATACCCATAATGAACCTTCTCCATAGTTTTCACATTCTTTTCTCTAGTGATATCATGGCTAGTAATTTTAAGGCTTCACACCCACAGTTAGTTATTGGAAATCTAAACAAAAATGCATTTACATTGCTCGCATTCCATATCATGGTGATTATGATTAATGATTAATTACAAGCTAGGGGAAATAGGGGTGTTACAATCCACTCCCCCTTAAAAAGGAACATAGTCCTCTGTGTTATTTCTCAGTAACACCTGTCATGCCTTTCTCATTTAGTTGTTTCAGAAGTCTTGACCTTCTTTCTGGTCAAGTCCATTTTCAAACTCTTAACCTTTGTCACCTGCCTTCAATAATTTTGGGACAACAAGCATATTAATCGCAATTTTATGCAAAAACATCTTATTGTTGTTCAAAATTCAAGAGGAAAGTTTCATAATCTAGCATAATACTTATCTATGCAGTTTGTGGGTTTGCATCCACGTGGTTGTCTTGTTATCCAGGCTCACTTTTTTTGTTTCCCGTACATATTCAATGTTTGCATGATACCAATCAATAGTTTACAAGATCTATCAGAGTCTCCTCTTCCTTGCGGTCACTCACCCTCCAGGCCCAGGCTTGGGCATCCCCTTCTCTTCTATGTAGTTCCTTGGGTGATCCATCTTGTCTTTCCAAGGTTTTCTCACACAGGAAGAATTCCAGAGACTTCATTGAGCCTTACAGTTGAGGCGTCCCTCAGACTTTCTCTGTTGAGGCATCCCTCCGGCTTGTGTTACCTCAACACAACATATTCCAGGCGATCGTGAATTATCACAGGGCTCTCATGTCTCAAATGTGGCCCCTTTCATGCTTTTCAGCTTGACAACCTTCATCTGTCCTTTCTAGACAAATATTTTTGTCTCACTTGTATCACAGGTATACAAAAATTCATGAGACATCATCATAAATTCTAAATTTCAGAATGTTATTGCAAATATGTCACCCATAGATTTTTCAATTTCCTCATTTATTTTCATATATGTTCTTCACGAAACCAGATTCACCAATTATGGGACTTCCCTTCTCATTATAGTTTGGCTCAACAGGCAATTTTGGTCTTCCTTATGGGCTTACAACATTGCCATATCCAAGACCCTTTGCTTCCTGCAATTTCAACATTCCCTAGCCAAACAAGTTGCTAATTCTCATGCACATTATATGTTCATTGCACACTTGTAGTGGTTTAGAAACAATTTCAGGGCTCTTCACACTAACAATCAAATGCATTTGTTTCAAAGAAAATACCATTCCTTGTGGTTTGGCTTAGCAAGTAATTAGTCTTCCTTACGGACTTATAGTACTGCCATATCCAAGACTCTTTTCTTCCTGCACTTTCAACTTCAATCAACCAAACAAATTGTTAGTTTCCCATGCACATATATTTTCACTACACCTTTATAACGTCACCACATACAATTCTTAACTTGTGCATGCTAACAATCAAATCACTTTTATCTATTCGAGTATATAAATAAAAAGGAAATTTCATTCCTTACACATGCATCAGTTCAGTATATCAACCTTTCCATATGCAATTCAACATTAAGTGAATTCAATCAATGTGCCAATGTCCATGGCCATGTTCACACATAATGCACCCTTACATCGATTATAGATTATCACTTTTCAATTTAGGCACTCTCACCAAGGTGTGTTGGAATTCAACCAACTTATTATCATATGGATTCTCTGTCCATAATTATTATTTTAGCAGAACCATATTTTGTTCTCTGAATTGATCACATCCTTAAATCGCCATTCATGAAACTCAAGGTTTCACATGAATGCCTTTAAGCATTCCTTGATTGGTCAATGCATTCATGACATATCAGTTCATGAATTCTTCCAAGGATTACAAACAGTCTTTACTACCAGAGGTTCACACCTCCATCATTCAGGTTCTCCTTCCTTAATCATACCCTACTTGGGTATCCAAGGCATATAACTGCCTTTCAAAAGTTCATGCATAGAATTAAGACAATAAACTATTTCAGAAGGGGTTCTTACCAAATCCCTTCATACCTTGTGCCACATAGGCATGAGCATTTTTATATCAGTCCTTGGCTGCTAGCACCCTCTTTCTGATTTTTACCTCATCAACAGTGCTTTATGGGGACTTTTATAGCCCTGCCAACAATATTTCAACCACGGGATTCTCATGGTCATCCTCTGCTTTAGGTTTCCCATTGTTGGCACAAGGGAAGACTCAGGGTTCAACGCTTAACAACACACCAACAAAACCTCGATTATTGTCCCTTTCAGCAACACTTGCGAAGCAGACGAAGTTTCACCCGAGGTAGAAGCAGGGGGGGTTACAGGATACAAGTGTTTGTAACCAGGCTAGGACACGATAATGTGAGAAGAGCACTTCAAGGAATATTTTTTTAATGCTTAGGAAGTGAACATGCATTAGTTTATTAACCTCATTAACATCGCAGAGCATAATCGAAGACAGATAAGTGCAGTAACAACAAGTGGTTATGCACCCTGAGCACTTAGCACTTAGCACTGTGATTTTAATCTAGCATTCATTTACCCTTAATCATAAGTAAAATAATTAAGCAACAACATATATATTCATTACACATCATAATCAAAGAACTAAGAAAATGAATAACAAAAATAACACTACACAAAGAAAACCATGAGACACCAAATATATGTGGTTCACCCTAGGTTGGGGCTACGTCCACAAACCGCTTTGCCTCTTTATTGTTCACCAAAATATTACATCCAATTACTTCTGTGCACTAAGATACAGAGTCAAACTTTTCACAAGAAAGGAGACCTGTGCACTAAGCACTAGATCCTCCTTCTTTACCTTCCAAAACTGTATCAAATGCACAGAGCCACAATCTCTTATCAAAACACTTAGCACCTGCTCCACACTGAGAATCAAAAGAACTAAGCACAGTCATAGTCGAGAAAAAATCCTCGACCACTTACATTACTTCGCACAGAGCTACCTGATTCTACACTACATTCCTCTTTATTTATACTTTACAAAATCTTACAATAAGGCCTAAACGTGGGGAAAACCCATGGGATGAAATCCCATAAACTCATTAAAAAAACCAGAGGGCCCCTTACTGGGTCCACATAACCCTCAAAATAGGTGAGATTCATGATCTCATCTCCACCTGGGCGCTCCTACTTTGACCAACGTGTCGAAGTCCAAAAAGTGGGCCCAAACCTCTAAAACTGACCAAAGTTTCCCCAAAACTTGGTCGAGGGCCAACGGGCCCCCAACACTCACCTGTGACTCATCCCAAGTCACTCAGGTCTAGACAATGTTGCTTCAAAAGCCTCAATATTAGCTCAAGCAGCTTCAACTTGCTGCCTCGCCTAAGCCTCCTTCTCAGCAAGCTCCTAGACTGTCTGCTCTGTAACAGGCCCTTCCAGGCATTGCTCTACTGCTGCAACTACTTGATCTAACTTTGAACCCTAGCCATCGATCTCCTCAAACACCTTGCAAGCTTCGTCATGCACAGGTTGTAACTTCTATGTTACTTCCATCACCTTACCCTGGAGGGAAATGATCTGTTGTTGTATTTTGCATTGCTCTTGGGATCTCTTCATCCTTTCCACTGCTGTGAACAACTTCATCTACACCTGCAATGAAAATTCTTGTTGTTGCGCCTCCTGTAACTGAGCCTCTAGTTTCTTTAACTATGGATCCTTGGGGAGGCATTCATATGTCTGGGCGCTTCTATCACTCAATTGTTTACACGTTGAGGTGAGGGATTTTATACTTTCTATTGTGTTTTTAGAAGACTCCTCCCTCTTGTCACACACCTCCTATGGGGTGCTCAACACTGTTCGGGCCTCCAGTTCAACTATCCTATCTTGAAACTATTGGAGGGTCTATGTGAGCTTCACTACTTGAACTTCGATAGGATCTTTCTCCTCCTGTACCAAGCCTGGCACATCACTTTTTTCTTACTAGTTCTTTGACCACGACTTGTTCTATGAGAAGATGCTCTTTTTCCTTCTATAGCTAGGCTTCGCCAACTTTATTTTCCTCCTGAAGCTTCACCTGAAGCTCTGCTTTCTCGCTTTCATAGGCAGCTACATTGTCTTGTGATGCTTGTAACTGTACTAGGACTTCGTGTTTCTCCTTTTGTAAGGATTATGTAGCCTTCTCCTTCTCTTCTTGAGCTCTCTGGAAACGATCTTATGTTTCATTAGAAAGACTTCTTAGCTGGACTGCTCTTTCAATGGTCATTTCTCTTTGTTCCCTTCTATATGCCTTCAAACCTGCCTCCAATACTTTGACCTGTTCTAGAGGTACTCCTTTTGTTCACACAAGGGAGAAAGGGCAGACCCAGGGTTCAACACTTAACAAATCACCAACAAAACCTCGACTATCGGCCCTTTCGACAACACTTGCAAAGCAGGCGAAGTCTCACCCGAGGTAGAAGCGGGGGGGATTACAGGACATAGGTGTCTATAACTAGAATGGGAAACGATACTGTGATAAGAGCACTTCGCAAAATATTTTGTTAACTCTTAGGAAGTGAACATGCATTAGTTTATTAACCTCATTAACACCGCAGAGCATAATCGAAGATAGATAAGCGCAGTAACAACAAGTGGTTATGTATCCTGAGCACTTAGCACTTAACACTATGAGTTAAATCTAGCATTCATTTACCCTTAATCATAAGTAAAATGCTTAAGCAACAACATATATATTCATTACACATCATAATCAAAGCACTAAGCAAATGCATAACATAAATAACACTACACAAAGAAAACCATGAGACACCAGATATACGTGGTTCACCCCAGGGTAGGGCTACATCCACAAACCGCTTCGCTTCTTTATTATTCGCCAAAATCATACATCTAGTTACTCCTATGCACTAAGCCACAGAGCCGAACTTCGCACAAGACAGGAGATCTGTGCACTAAGCACTAGATCCTCCTTCTTTACCTTCCAAAACTAGATCAAATGCACAGAGCCACAATATCTTATCACAACACTTAACACCTGCTCCACACTGAGCATCACAAGAAATAAGCATAGTCACAGTCAAGCAAAAATCCTCGACCACTTACATTCCTTCGCACAGAGCTACCTACTTCTACACTACATTCCTCATTATTTATACTTTACAAAATCTTACAATAAGGCCTAAACATGGGGAAACCCCATGGTTCGACATCCCATAAACCCGTTACAAAACCCAGAGGGCCCCTTACTGGGTCCACATAACCCTCAAAATAGATGATATCAACGATCTCAGCTCCGCTTGGGCGCTCCTACTTCGACCAGCATGTCGAAATCCAAAAAGTGGGCTAAAACCTCCAAAACTGACCAAAGTTTCCCCAAAACTTGGTCGAGGGCCAACACCCATCATTGGAAACTATCTTCCTCAACAGATCCAATTCCTTTCTATACATAACATGCATCATCATATTTACAATTACATTAGTTGTAATATTAAATAAAATGCGTCTGTCATAACATTCAAATCCATAAAACCTCTTCACAATGTCCTAGCATATTTTTATGCACTTCATTGCATTATCCCTAATGTTTCCATGAGTGCAACACAAACATATATTTATTGTTTCTACAACAATACAACCATCATCACTATGGTGTCAAAACCTTTTACTTTCATGAGTGTGCCAGCTTTCTCATCCTAGAGAAAACATAATAATCAACAAGGAAAGAATTGAGGGCTCTCCCCTTCTTCCAATTCTTTCTACACCACCTGGGAATTTTCAACCCAACTGAGTTATCTCTAAGGCCTCACTGTCTTTTCTTAATCATCACTTCTGTTGGGTTCCTATAATTATAGGCGACTCGATTCTTCGACTATTGATTTGGCATTTTTCTCATGATGACGAAGTATGGCTCGGTTGATCTCGTTCCCTCCCTCCATTCTTTTCGCTCGATCCCCCATCACCCTGCTGCATCCTTCATACACGTCGCGCCCTCACTCCCTTGTCATGTTGCCCCCATTGAGTACGCCTCACCCGCCTTCCATCCCTGCATAAACAAACTTAGGATAAAAACATTAAGTTAATAATGCTAGCAATAAAGTTAGTCATATTAAATAAGTAAGGTTAGTATAGTTAAGATAAGTTAAACTAATAAATAAATAACTATTTAATAATTAATTAATTATTAATTAAGTTAAAAAATTAGTTTAGTAACTAGGTTAGTTGTTATTAATTAGTGTTAAATAAAACAATATTAAAACAAAACATAGTAATTAACATCAAACAAAAAATAAATAAAATAAAAATAACCAAAAGTAATATAAAAAATATAATAAACATAAAATACAAAAATACATAAAATATACATAAAAACAAAAAATATATAAAATAAAACAAAATATAACAAATTTAAAACAAACATAAAAAAACATAATGTAAGCAGGTAAATTAAAACACATAAAATATTAAAAATAAAAAACATAACAAAATGAACTATCCTAAGTCCTCTAACTCCACGCACCCTCTACCCCACCCACCTACCTCATGTCACTCCCACCTACCCCACCTCACACTCCACTCACCCCCCCATACATCACATTCCACTTACCTCACCT
>SNQJ01S0077496.1:36464-56073 GCA_010110895.2 Picea sitchensis | reverse complement strand
CATTATGCTTGTTTTCAGTTCTTATTATCAGAAGGAAAGTAATAGAAGCAGAATTTATCAGCAGATACTCTGCCTCTGAGCTTTTGATGATCTTTATGTTTTCTGCTAAAGCTTAGTTCAGGAATTCTTAGCTGCTCCTGTGCTTGGATTTTATATCCCCTATTTCTTCCTCAAATCAATACCATTAAAACTCAATTCGATCCAATATTGCCGCTACCTTGCCCTGTGAAAGAACTTTGTCTAGATCTGAGAGTGAATCACATTGTTTAAAGTGCAGACCCCATTTGCCCAATGGCCCTCCTTGTTGTTCCAAATTAACCATTTAAAAACCCCAACCTATGTTCTTCATAACTAGCCTAATACCTCTTCAAACAAAGCTATATCAGACAGAGAGATCCCTCTCTGAGTCTTGGAGGGCTAGATCCAAGACTCGAAGTGGTTTTGATGTTGCCTCTGTGACTGCCTCATAGCCTTGGGCAAATTACAGAGAGCTAACAACTTCAACCAAGCCTATTCATTCAAACATAGTCATTTACTCATTTAATCATACTCAGGGGGTTTATTTGTCTTTTACCAGCTGTATTGGTTTCCAAAAATGGTCTTTTAATCCTACGACTATGTTACGGAATTCAAGGTTCTTGGGGTGATAAAAGTGTTCCTCCTTTTCTCCCCCTTTACTTATGCAATCTACTTCTTATTGTGATCTTTCTGCTCTTTTCTTGAGCAACCTCGGTTAGGCTCACCCTAACTCTTAGGATACTTCATCATAATTTAATAGCAAATCCTTTTGTTCATAATGAATCATGAACCTGTGCATCCTGCATGTTACCATTCGGTTATTAGAATGGTCAAGACTCATTATTAGTCTTCTAGTCATTTCATGAGTTTTTTCATAATGTATTCCATTATTATTATTATTATTATTATTATTATATATATACATACAAGCTTGTAGCTCGATGCTTAATTCTCAACAGTCAATAAGGTTGTCACTGTGTTCTCCTAACAGATTCTTCACATAGTTCCTCCACAAGGAACTCCTTCAATATGAAAATTCCTTATTACATATCCTTCACTATCTGTGATAGCCTCAACCTTGAGTTGGCTTTAGTTGGGTACCAAATATTTCGTAAAGAATATGAACATGCATATTTGTCATGCATCCAAATTATGTATCCACACATATTCTAGTTTTGTTAACTTACATCCATGATGTGCTTAACCATATGCATAATCATAAGCCTGTGTGTGGTTGTCATAGGTATATTTCTCAACCCACATACATCTCTATTTTAAAATTAGTCAACTCATGATTGTTCACAATCATTCTCATGTGACCCTCAAGGTAGAATCAATTGCCTCTTATCATCACAACAGAGCATCCTTGCTCGTCCACTCTTTATTCTATTTATACTAGTCTTTATTGAGGAAATGGAGCACATTCCCCTTAATCTATCATTCAAATAAAAAACTTCATGATTCTTCAAAATGGAGTCAACCATGCATTCATGGTATTCACTTAATCTTGGCAAGCGCAATTCTTGCCTTACATATCACTCATCAAGGCAACCATATTGTGCCTTTAATATATATTTATCCCTACATCATGCATGAGAACCACTTGCACATTTAATATATTTCATACCTTATTGGTATTAATATCAGTATTCATGTCAAGAATCCTCACAATGCATTAACCATGCATTCAAACACATACAAACCTAGCCAAACATTCATCATGCAATCTCATTGCATGCACCCCTTCCATGTAATACATGCACATGGACATATCAGACTTCCAGATCCTCCTCCAAGGATATTGTTTCCATCCTTATGTCAAGCCCCATAGAGACACTCGACACTGAGCTTCCCTCTCAATTGAGAGATTGTAGTCATTCAAAAGATATCCACCTGGCATTTTAACATACATAGCCATAACTCTGTTTCCCTTTCTATGTAATAACAACTAGCAAGAAAACACTCTTGCCTCAACTTTCACGAAAACATTACCCAACTTATAAATACAATATGGGCAATTAAAACCATGCCCAAGGTAACAGGACAACCAATTTGGCTTCCAAATGATCTTGATCAACAAACCTTCTGATCAAGGAAATCCTTTTCTAGATTCCCTTCGCTAGGGTCCAACTATATCTATATGGCTACCATCCATCACTGGATGTCAATCTGACCCATTGGGCTTCTAGAAGTGCCCCAATACTTCCTTTACCACATTCATGATCAACATTTAATCAACCATTTTACCTTAATTATAATAAATTTTCAATGTCTAATAACATTTGGACTATTCCCTTAAAGTCCAAATTCAATTTCGAGTTATATTACTTACTAAGTATCATAGCTTAGAAATTCAGAGTATCTTTAGGTCAAGATCAATCTTAACCATTAGACCTAGATTTCTTCCTTCTGTTCAACAACAATTAGGGACAAAGGACACTCTCCCCCTCCCACAAGAATTTTGGCATATTAGTTTCCTATCCACCAAGCAAGGGAGGCCGCTATGATTTCTCACTCAATCACTCTATATTTCTACATCTTTGTTTATCAGCTTGATTAGGAAAAACCCTGCCCAACAATTGCGGTACACAAAAAAAAAATTGTTTCTGAGTTCCCTTCAAAACCTGAGGGTTGTACATGCTTTCCCTTTTCATGGAAAAAAATAAAATAAAAATTTGTTTCTGAGTTCCCTTCAAAACCCGAGGGTTGTACATGCTTTCCCTTTTCATAGAATGGTCACCATACTCATTCCTTTGATCGTGAGGGATTATACACATATACAAGGTTTAATCCTTCACTAAAGAAGTAATTATTACTGCTACAGATCCTTTCCATCCATCTACATCCAAGTATTATTATTATTTCCCATCAGCATAATCCCACTCCTATAGGATCGAATATCATTTCCCAAATATATGATAGGATTACTTGCCATAGACTAGCATGATTCAATCTTGTTGGGTAAAATCCCAACTGTATTTTAATCTACATCCTTGTACTCAAGGAACTTATGCACAAATTTTAGGTTTGGGAGTAATATTATTCACAGGATCATCTTAGCCTTGGTAACCAAATCTTATGACTGTACAATAGCACATACAATTTCACAATGAAGTCATCTTCTTTATTTGGAAATGCTAGAAACACATAGTGCAAATTTCCAAAGCATATATAAAAAACAACAGGTTTCATTCTTCTCTTTGGTAGGGGTTTTACTAAACCTATTAGGAATGTGGTAATATAAGGTGTTACCCCTTAAATTCCTCCAAAAATATTTTCATACAACTCATGCATGAGCCCAAGCAGGCCAAGTGTTGTTGTCGTGCTCTGATACCAATTTGTAACACACTTGACCCCTAAGTGATCTTTTAAGAGGTGGGGCATCATAATTTCATTTTCCTTAACTATCTCAAATCCTCCATTCAAGGTATCTATCACATTCTGCTCGTCCAGATATTTCCAACTGTGGTCTCCATGCTCAAAACCGAGCTCGAAACTGGAAGATATACCTCTCCCAAGTTCCCCGGGTGTTCATTGTCTCCAGACTACGCGACCCTATGCCACACTTCCACAAAACATCCATGGTTATGATTTCCCTTGGGACTCTGTGCTTCAGCGGATTCCCAAGTAGTCAAAACCGCAAACTTCTGAAGTGAAATCCTTCTGGAGTGTCATATATTCTGACACCTGTCCTCTGAGATTGATGGCTTAGGTGGACTCTGCCCTTCGGGCCTTTGGGAGTTCTTGTTCCAATTTTCTCTGAAGTGGCTATCCTCCAAAGTAACAGATCACCTGCCACACACCCCCAAACAACATAAGGTTGAGATCCTCTCCACTACTCTGAGCTTCGTGGATTTTCGAAGCACCAAGCTTCAAATCCTCTGGAGTGGCTCTCCTTCGGAGTTAACGATATAATAAAACGCATCCCAATTGATCGACAGTTCATATCTCCTCCAGCTCCTTGTGACTTCGGGAGTATTCAACCTTTTACACCTACTTCCTTCCGGTGTGTTAAATCTCTGGAGTACAGGCTCTGGTGCCATGTGTCCTTTATGATGGACGGTTGAGAAGGGTCCCGAAGGATCCTTAGATCGACAGTCCACATTACTTTGTGTCTCCGATCTTCGAGGTGTCTTGACGTTACAACACCTCTATTGATCCAAATTTATGTAGGAATGCAACATAATACACAAATAAACATGAATAGAAATATGCAGCGGAAATAACACTTCATTTCATTAATATCAAAGAACTAAAATTTGTTTATAGACAGAATGGAAATAAACTAGCTAGGGCGTTGGTAGCTTATCTTTGAGAAGATATGTGGCGGATATAGGCCTATGAACTTTGTGTTACAATGAGGCTCAAAGTCCTATATATTATTGAGAAACAATGGAAACCCTAAAAGTCCAAAAACCTAACCCTAGGAGATGAAATGCCAGAATATGGGCCCCGTCAGGGTAAATTTGTACATCACTTTTCCAGGGTCGTAACTTTGGCATACTATCTTCGTTTGATGCACATGATACATCGTTAGAAAGATCTATCTGAGGAATACACTACTATAAACAAATGTCAATTCCAAAATAGATCTATATTTGTTGAACGTTTGATGCCTAAAAAATGTCATTTAGCGCCTCAAAACGACTCTGGAAGTTCAGGACCTGAAAAACTGCCAAAAATAGTAAATTATGCTACAATTAAGGAAAATGAAAAAAATGAAAGAAAAAAATGGTGGGGGTCCAAGTGGAATGGGCAGGTGGCCACCAATATCCACCTGGATCATTCCTCCCCCCTTAGGAAGAAATGGTCCCCATTTCATTGAGTTCCTCCATGAGATGAGGAAACTTCTGCTGAACTTGGTCGCTGGTGAGCCACTTGCCCTGGTGAAAGAGTTGGTCTGCTTTGAAAAATCAATATAGTTGGATCCTCTATTGGCGGGTGTTCTTGATTTGTGTGTCCATAATCCAATAAGTTGTGGCTTGTTCCATGTAGTCTGGATTTAACTATGTTGGTGTGAGTTGTTCTGCCATGTCGGATGTGTCCAGTAGAGGTGGAAAGTAGGGTCGAAGGCGGTCCACATTGAACACTAGGTTTAGACCAAGGAATGGTGGAATACTGAGCTCGAAGGCATTTTCCCCTACAACCTTGTTGATGGTGTATGACCCATATCAGAGCGGGCGAATCTTGCGATGGATTCCAGCGAGCCGCTCCTTCTACAAATGTAGCCACACTTTGTCACCCACATGGAAGTTGTGTTGCACCCGATGTTGATCATGTCCCTGCTTGTACTTAGCATTGGCTCTGTCCAATATGTCATGAACCTATTGCAGAATGTGGTGAATGTGCTCAATGAAGCTATTTGCCTTGGAAGCTTCAGACTGTACATGAGCCAAATCAACCTAAGTAGGTGCAAAGGGCATGGCTACATCATTGGGACATAGTGGCTAGAATCCCAAGCCCACCTGAAAGGGGCTATGATCGGTTGATCTGTGGAGGGCCTGATTATAGCTATGTTTTACATAGGGGAGGCTTTCATCCCATGTGCGTGGACGATTTGAGTTGTACATGTGCAAAATGTGTACGATCATCCTATTGATGACCCCTGTCTGAGCATCAGTTTGGGGATGGAAAGTTGTGGACTTGGTGAGCTTGATGTCCAGCATTGACCAGAGGCTAGATAAAAATGTATTGAGGAACCTATTGTCTCGATATGAGATGATAGACCGTGGGATCCCAAAGTGTACCCACACTCGTTCAAAGAAGAGTTTAGTAGTTTCTTCTGCTGTGATATTCTTGTTGCAGGCTGCCATAATGGACATCTTCGAGAATCTGTCGACGACCACGAAAACATAGTCATTTCCATGCTTAGTAGAAGGAAGTCCTGACATGTAATCCATGGAGATGGATTCCCAAGGTCGAATAGGGGTAGGCAACGGAGTATAGAGGCCTTGCTTCTTGATGGTCGATTTGGCAATGGTGCAGGCAGTGTAGGATCTAATGTACTTCCCGACATCTTGTCGAAGGTTTGGCCAATAGAAATACTTCTGCAGTACTGCCACTATTTTATCGACCCCAAAATGCCCAGCGACCCGACTGTAGTGTGCTTCCCAAATCATCTTGGCATACTCGCTTGAAGGAACACAAAGGTGTCCCAGGTGAGATAGTAGGGCATCCTGGAGGTGAAAATTTGGATCTCGGTTACCCTCCAAGAGCATCTTGTATGTGTGGCCGAATTCTAGATCGCTCTTGTAGAGAAGAAGCCAATAAGAATTCTCGTGCCCACAAGAGTTGATCACAGTGGTTATCGCTACGATCAATGGCCGGATGAGGAAGTTTGCAACATTATCGGTGCTTCCCTTCTTGTACTTGATATTCAAATGAAATTGTTGTAGATATGTGGACCACTTCTGATGGCGATCATTTTGCAACTTCCCTTGTGTCTGTATGAACTATAGGGGTTGGTGATCTATGTGGATGATCACTTCCTTCCCAAAAATTTAATGCTTCCATTGTTGGCAATCCTGCACAATGGAATACATTTCTTTGTCATAAGTGGGACACTTTTTGACTATTTCGGACAGTGTCACACTGTGATATGCCACTGAATGCCTTTGTTGAGTAAGAATTGCCCCAATAGCATAGTCAGAGGCATCTATCTCGATCTCAAATGGTTGTTGCAAGTCTCGTAATGTGAGCACTGAGGCACAACAAAGGCGATGTTTCAATTCTACAAATGCCTTTTGTTGAGATTCTGACCAAAAGAATTTTTCTTTCGCTCCTCCCTTGGTGACTTGACTCAAAGGCCAACTAATATGAGATAATCCCAACATGAACCTGTGGTAGAAATTAGGGAGACACAGAAAGCTGCGAAGCTCTGTTAGAGTGGTTGGGGATGGCCAATTCCAGATGACTTGTATCTTGGTTGGATCCACATGCACCCCACTCTCATCAATAATGTATCCCACACGCATCAATAATGTATCCCAGATATGCTCATCAATAATGTATCCCACACGCATCAATAATGTATCCCAGATATGCTCATCAATAATGTATCCCAGATACTGAATCTAACAATTTGTATTTTCGCAGTGTTTGGAGGACCTATCGGATGTGGTGGAGGTGCTCTTCCCAAGTCTAGCTAAAGATCAGGATGGCATCCAAGTACACTACTACAAATGAGTTTTTGAATGGTTGCAAGATGTCGTCCATCAGCCTCATGAAGGTTGCGGGAGAATTTGTCAACCCGAAAGGCTTGACCAACCATTTGAAAAGGCCCTCATTAGATTTGAAGGCAGTCTTCCACACATCGGATAGTTTGATTAGTACCTAGTGATACTCAGACTTCAAGTCAATCTTGCTGAAATATTTTTCCCCTTCGATTTGGTCGAGAAGGTCATCAATCCGTAGGATCGGGTACCTATTCTGGACAATGATCTTGTTTAGCGCTCGATAGTCAATACAAAGTCTCCAAGTCCCTTCCTTCTTCTACACCAACATGATCGGGCTCCCACAGGGCGAGAACTTGGACGGATGTGACCTTTTGCAGCAACTCCTGGATCTGCCTCTTGATTTCATCGTTCTCCATAACAAAGGGCCAATAGATCGGTCCATTGGGTAGCAACACACCTGGGGTCATATCGATGGTGTGCTTGACCTGACAGTGCAGAGGCACCCCTGTGGGTGAGGTGAAGATGTCTCGATACTCCTCCATGACCTTGTCCATTTTTTTTTTTTGTGTGGAGGAGCCCTTTATGGAGGTCATGGCCATAGTCTTCTTCTTTCCCTGAGGGTGGATCACCAGGAAAACAAATTTCCTGGTTTTGGAAATGAGATTATTGCATTGTTTTGTAGAAACCAAAGAGATGGCAGTAGGCGGTGGTACCTCTGGTATCCTGTACAATTTATTTCCCTAGGTAACAATAACAACGTGAGGTCGAGACTCATACACAACATGTCACTTCCACAAGTATGGTTGGCCTAATAATACATCACAAACATCAAGAGGATCAATGTCACATAATACCTCATCGGAGAAGGGCTTGATGTTGTAGGGAAGGTGACACTGTTGGCTAACGCGGAGATCCCATCCTTGGTGAAGCCACCCGATGGTGTACAGATGTGGGTGTGTTGTGGTTTGAAATCCCAACCACTTCATGACCTCCACTAAAATGAGGTTCTTTTGGCTCCCAATGTCGACAATGAACTGTTGCGGGGAACCCTTTGCCCACATATGGGAGTGGAAGAGACACTCCTCCTCCTCTGGATCTTATGATTCTTCCTTTTGGACCTTCATGGTGGAAACGATGGTGTTGGGATATGAATTGGTAATCTTCTTCCCTCTATCATTCTCCTTCTTAGGTTCTGATTCACTGTCGGAGCTTGCATCTGATTTAGAAGCCCTCATCTCGGCCACCAATGACTGTTTGGCCTCAAACTCACTTGTGTTGTGAGTGGAGCTCTTATGGAACTCACACTACTTTCCCATGTCCCTCTTCGGCTTCACGGTGTTTTTCTTTTCTTGTGGATTTGGCAGGTTGCCTTGAGTTGTCATGCCTTGGCTTTGTCCTTTGTTCTGCTGTTTGGGGGCACCTTTCGCTTTCTTTTGATTTGCATATCCAAAGTCTCACTTCTTCTATTTGAATTTATGATCAATATTGGCAGCATATCGATATGTCGTACCAAGCGAGGAGATGTCAAGGAAGTCCCTTTCCTCCTAAATGTATTTGTGCAGACAACTGTGGTACTTCAGCAACAAATGTTTCTCTGAATCTTTGATGCCCAACTTTGTGTGCAGGGTATGGAACATATTCATGAGCTCATGCACATCTTGATCCCTTTGTTGCCACAACATAGTCCATTGTATGTACTTGTCCTCATAGCTCCCCACGAGATAATATTGTTCCTTGATGGAATCTCAGAAATAATTCCAAGTGGGTACGATCGAGAACAAAGAGGGTTCCTCCTCGTCCTTTTTCTCACTGTAGGTTTCCCACTAGTCCTTGACATGGGGGACGACTTTGAGCAGTGAAAAAATAATCTTCTTCCTATCGGAAAAGTCATGAACCGAGAAATGTCCTTCTAATAGATTCAACCATCTATCTACAACATCTGCATCTATTTGGCCATCAAATATGGGAATGTCAAAGTTTACTTGTACCTTAAAAGGGGTTCTGCCTCTAGAGGTGGTTGTTGGATGCAGATGCGCCACCAGTGGAAAATCGTTGAAGGATCTGGGCGAAGTTATCCATCATCGCATTCCTTTGTTTCTCAAGGGCCTCCTTGAGAAATATTTTGATAGGATATCCTTCTCCCTCGTCTTTATTTTCGTCCCCCATGGGTGGCCGTCGGGGTTTGCGAGGTTGATCTTGCAAAGGTTCAACCAGATCGAGCCCTAAATCCTTATACCTCGACCTCGTTGGGGACATGCAAAGAAGGATTGAGAAAGAGAAGATCGCTCTGATACCACTAATCCAAATTTATGCAAGAACACAATAGAATACACAAATAACCATGAATACAAAGATGCAATGGAAATAACACTTGATTTCATTAATATCAAAGAATTGAAATTTGTTTATAGACAGAATGGAAATAAACTAGCTAGAGCACTAGTAGCTTATCTATGAGAAGAGATGTGGTGGCTACAGGCCTCTAAAATCTGTGTTACAATGAGGCTTAAAGGCCTATATATTATTGAGAAATAATGGAAACCCTAAACATCCAAAAACCTAACCCTAGGAGATGAAACGCCAGAATATGGGTCCCGTCGGGGAAAATTGGTACATCAATTTCTCGGGGTCGTAACTTTGGCATACTATCTTTGTTTGACGCACATGATACATCATTAGAAAGATCTATCGGAGGACTACACTTCTAACAACAAATATTGATCCTGGAATGGACTCACATTTACTGGATTTTTGATGCCCAAAAAATGTTATTTAGGGCCTCAAAACGGCTCCGGAAATTTAGTACCCGAAAAACTGCCAAAAATAGTAAATTGTGCTACAATTAAGGAAACTGAAAAAACTGAAAGAAAAAATGGTGGGGGTCCAAGTGGAATAGGCGGGTGACCACCAATATCCACCTATATCATTCCTCTCCCCTTAGGAAGCAATGGTCCCCATTGCATTGAGTTCCTCCATGAGATGAGGAAACTTCTGCTGAACTTGGTCCCTAGTGAGCCACTCTCCCTGGTGAAGGAGTTGGCCTGCTTTGACAAATCAATAGAGCTAGAGCCTCTGTTGGCAGGTGTTCTTGATTTATGTGTCCATAATCCGATCATTTTTGTCTTATTCCATGCAGTCTGTATTTAACTCTGTTGGTGTGATTTGTTTTTCCATGTCGAATGTGTCCAGTAGAGGTTGAAGGTAGGGTCGAAGGTAGTCCACATTGAACACTGGGTGCAGACCAAGGAATGGTGGAATACTGAGCTCAAAGGCATTATCCCCTACAACCTTGGTGATGGTGTATGGCCCATATCAGAGCAGGTGAAGCTTGCATTGGGGTCCAGTGAGGTGCTCCTTCTGCAAATGTAGCCACACTTTGTCGCCCATCTAGAAGTTGTGTTGCACCCGATGTTGATCATGTTGTTGCTTGTACTTAAAATTAGCTCTGTCCCATATGTCATGAACCTATTAGGGAATATGTTGAATGCACTCAATGAAGTTGTTTTCCTTGGTAGCTTTAGACTAGACATGAGCCAAATTAGCCTGAGTAGCTACAAAGGGCATGGCTACGTCAATGGAAAATAGTGGCTAGAATCCCAATCCCACCTGAAAGGGGCTATGGTCAGTTAAGTTGTGGAGGGATCGGTTATAGCTATGTTGTACATAGGGGAGGCTCTCATCCCATGTGCATGGATGCTTTGAGTTGTACATGCAAAAAATGTGTACAATCATCCTGTTAATGACCTCTGTCTGGCCATCAGTTTGGGGATGGAAAGCTATGGACTTGGTGATCTTGGTGTCCATCATTGACCAGAGGCTGGACAAAACTTTATTGAGGAACCTGTTGTCTAGATCTAATATGATAGACTATGGGATCCCAAAGTGTACCCACACTCATTCAAAGAAAATTTTAGCAGTGGCTTCTGCTGTGATATTCTTCTTGCAGGCTGCCATAATGGCCATCTTCGAGAATCTGTTGATGACCATGAAAACACAGTCGTTTCCATGATTAGTAGAAGGAAGGCCTGACATGTAATCCATGGAGATAGATTCCCAAGATCAACTAGGGGTAGGCAGCGGAGTATAGAGGCCTTGCTTCTTGATGGTTGGTTTGGCAATGGCGAAGGCGGTGTAGGATCTGATGTACTTCCCGACATCCTGTCGAAGGTTTGGCCAATAGAAATACTTTTGTAGTACTACCACTATTTTCTCAACCCCGAAATTCCCAACGACTCGACTGTAGTGCGCTTCCCAAATCATCTTGGCACGCTTTCTTGAAGGAACACAAAGGTGTCCTAGGTGACATAGTAGGGAATTATGGAGGTGAAAACTTGGAACTCGGTTACCCTCCAAGAGTGTCTTGTATGTGTAGTCGAATTCTAGATCTCTCTTGTAGAGAAGCGGCCAATCAAAAGTCTTGTGGCCACAAGAGTTGAGCATGGTGGTTATTTCCATGATCGGTGGTCGAGTGAGGAAGTCTGCAACATTATTGGTGTTTCCCTTATTGTATTTTATGTTCAAATGAAATTGTTGCAGATATGTGGACCACTTTTGATGGCGATCATTCTAAAACCTCCCTTGTGTCTGTATCAACTGCAGGGGTCAATGGTCTATGTGGATGATCCTTTCCTTCCCCAAAATGTAATGCTTCCATTGTCGGAAAAACTGCACAATGGAATACATTTCTTTGTCATAAGTGGGACACTTTCAGAATGTGTCGGACAGTGTTTCACTGTGATATTCCACTGGATGCCTCTGTTGAGTAAGAATTTCCCCAATAGAATAGTTAGAGGCATCTGTCTCGATCTCAAATGTTTGTTGCAAGTATCGTAATGTGAGAATTGGGGAACAACAGAGGCGATGTTTCAATTCTACGAACACCTTCTGTTGAGATTCTGACCAAAATAATTTTTCTTTCGCTCCTCCCTTGGTGACTTGACTCAAGGGACAAGTGATATGAGATAATCCCAACACGAACCTACGGTAGAAATTAGCAAGACCCAGAAAGTTGCGAAGCTCTGTTAGAGTGGTTGGGGTTGGCCAATCCCGAATGAATTGGATCTTGGTTGGATCCACATGCACCCCACTATCATCAATAATGTATCTGAGATACTGAAATTGGGTCATGCCAAAAGTGCACTTCTCCAAATTGTCACACAACTTGTGTTTCTGCAGTGTTTGGAGGACTTGTCGGATGTGGTGGAGGTGCTCTTGCCAAGTCTGGCTAAAGATCAAGATGTCATACAAGTACACTATTAAAAATGAGCTTGTGAATGGCTACAATATGTCATCCATCAGCCTCATGAAGGTTGTAGGTGCATTCGTCAACCCGAAAAGCATGACCAGCCATTCGAAAAGGCCCTCCTTGGCTTTGAAGGTAGTCTTCCACACATTGGATGGTTCAATTGGTACCTGGTGATACTCGGTCTTCAAGTCGATCTTGCTAAAATATTTTTCCCCTTTCAGTTGGTTGAGAAGGTCATTAATTTGTGGGATCGGGTACCTATTCTGAAAAGTGATCTTGTTCAGTGCCTGATAGTCAATATAGAGTCTCCAAGTCCCATCCTTATTCTGCACCAACACGATCAAGCTCCTACAGGGCGATGAACTTGGCCAGATGTGACCTTTCTACAACAGCTCCTGCATATGCCTCTTGATTTCATCGTTCTCCATAACAGAGCGTTGATAGATATGTCCATTAGGCAGCAACGCACCTAGGGTTAGATCGATGGGGTGCTTTACTTGACAGTGCAGAGGCACCCCTGTGGGTGAGGTGAAGATGTCCTGATACTCCTCCACGATCTTGTCCATTTGTTGTTGTTGTGCGGAGGAGCCTTGTCTAGAGGTCATGGCCACAATCTTCTTCTTTACCTGAGGGGATATCATCGGGAAAAAAAATTTCCCGGTTTTGGAAATGAGCTTATTGCATTGTTTTGCAGTAACCAAAGAGATGGTGACAGGTGGTGGTACCTCTGGTATCTTGTACAAATTATTTCCCAAGGTAACAATAATAGCGCGAAGATGGGAATCATACCCAACATGTCACTTCTACTAGTATGGTTGGCCTAATAATAAATCACAAACATCAAGAGGAACAGTGTCACATAATACCTCATTAGTGAAGGGCTTGATGTTGTAGGGAAGGCGACACTGTTTGCTGACGCGGAGATCCCATCCTTGGTGAAGCCACCCGATGGTGTATGGTTGTGGGTGTGTTGTGGTCAGAAATCACAACCGCTTCATGACCTCCACTGAATGAGGTTCTTTTGGCTCCCAATGTCGACAACGAACTGTAGCGGGGAACCCTTTACCTACATCTGGGAGTGGAAGAGACGCTCCTCCTCCTCTGGATCTTCCAGTTCTTCCTTTTGGATCTTCGTGGTGGCAACGGTGGTGTTGGGCTCTGCATTGATAATATGCTTCCCTCTATCATTCTCCTTCTTAGGTTTTGATTCAATGTTGGAGCTTGTATCTGATTAAGAAGCCCTCATCTTGGCAACCAGTGACTATTTGGCCCTACACTCACTTGTGTTGTAAGTGGAGCTCTTAAGGAACTCACACTACTTTTTCGTGTCCCTCTTCGGCTTCACGGTGTTGTTCTTTGCTTGCGGCTTTGGCAGGTTTTCCTGAGTCGTCATTCCTTGGTTTTGTCCTTTGTTCTGCAGTTTGGGAGAACCTTTCACTTGCTTTTGATTCACAGATCCAAAGTCTCGCTTCTTCTGCTTGAATTTGAGCTCAATCTTGGCAGCATATCGATATGCCATACCAAGGAAGGAGATGTCAAGGAACTCCATTTACTCTTGAATTTATCTTTGCAGACAATTGCAGTACTTCAACACCAAATGTTTCTCTGAATCTTTGATACCCAACTTTGTGCGCAAGGTATGGAACAGATTCGTGAGCTCACGCAGATCTTGATCCCTTTGCTGCTGCAGCGTAGTCCATTGTATGTAATTGTCCTCATAGCTCCCCACTGGATAATATTATTCCTTTATGGTGTCTCAGAAATAATTCCAAGTGGGTACGATCAAGAACAGAGAGGGTTCCTCATCATCCTTTTTCTCACAGTAGGTTTCCCACCAGTCCTTGACATGGGGGGAGGCTTTGAGTAGTGAAAAAATAATCTTCTCTCGGTCGGAAAATTCATGAACCAAGAAATATCCTTCTAATAGATTCAACCATCTATCTATGGCGTCATCATATATTTGGCCATCAAATATGGGAATTTCAAAGTTTACTTGTACCTTAAAAGGGTTTGCGCCTCCAGAGTGGTTGTTGGATGCAGATGTGCCACCAATAGGAAATTGTTGAAGGATCTAGGTGAAGTTATCCATCATTGTGTTCCTTTGTTTTAAAGGGACTCCTTGAGCAATATTTTGATAGGATATCCTACTCCCTTGTCTTTCCTTTCATCCCCCATGAGCGACCATTAGGGTTTGCAAGGTTGATCTTGCAAAGGTTCAACCAGATCGAGCCCTAACTCCTTATATCTCGACCTCATTGGGGACATGCAAAGAAGGATCAAGAAAGAGAAGAATGCTCTGATACCACTGATCCGAATTTATGCAAGAACACAATAGAATACACAAATAACCATGAATACAAAGATGCAGCGGAAATAACACTTCATTTCATTAATATTAAAGAACTGAAATTTGTTTACAGACAGAATGGAAATAAACTAGCTAAGGCGTTGGTAGCTTATTTCTGAGAAGAGATGTGGTGGCTACAGGCCTCTGAACTCTATTTTACAATGAGGCTCGTAGGGCTATATATTATTGAGAAACATTGGAAACCCTAAACATCCAAAAACCTAACACTAAGAGATGAAACGCCAGAATATGGGCCCCGTCGGGGTAAATTGGTATATCAATTTCCTAGGGTCATAACTTTGGCATACTATCGCACATGATACATTGTTAGAAAAATCTATCCGAGGAATACACTACTAACAATGAATATCTAATCCAAAACAAACTCATATTTATCGGACGTTTGATTCCCAAAAAACGTCGTTTAGGGCCTCAAAACGGCTTTGAAAGTTCAGGACCCGAAAAACTGCCAAAAATAGTAAATTGTACTACAATTAAGGAAACTGAAAAAACAGAAAGAAACAATGGTGGTGGTCCAAGTGGAATAGGTAGGTGGCCACCAATATCCACCTGGATCTTGTTCCACTTTTCTCCGAAGTGGCTATCCTCCAAAGTAACAGATCACCCACCACGCATCCCCAAACGACGGACGGTTGAGATCCTCTTTTTTACTCTAAGCTTCGAGGATTTTTGAAGCTCCAAGCTTCAAATCCTCCAGAGTGGCTCTCCTCTGGAGTTAGTGATATATTGACACGCATCCCAATTGATGGGCAGTTCATATCTCCTCCGTCTCCTTGGGACTTTGAGAGTCTTCAACCTTTTACGACTGCTTCCTTCTGATGTGTTAAATCTATGAAGTACAGGATTTAGTGCCACGTGTCCTTTATGATGGATGGTCGAGAAGGGTCCTGAAGGATCCTTAGATTGACGTTCCAAATTACTTCTCATCTCCAGTCTTCGGGGGGTCTTGACGTTACAACACCCCTATCCTCCTCAAGTGGTCAACATCAAACTAACTACATTGTAGTTTCGACGGTCATGATAGATCCCTGAAATCCTCATATCTAAAACCCATATTAACTTCAGGACTTCGGGACTTCGGGGGATTCACCTCTTGTACGACAAATATACCCAATTCATCGGACCCACGTATTCCAAAGGTCTCGAAGGATTAACATCCACGTCCCTTCTCCAGATCCAATGGTCGTGAAGAGCTTCAACTCCTCCCAAAATAATCTCATCCATTCGTCTTCCAAATGAAAGGATCTTCCCTTTCGAGACTTGAATCTCTTTATCCTTCCTAAGCTTCGACAACTCTAAAATACTTAGGCACTTTGTGCCATTTCTCCTGATCTTCACACTTAGAAGGATCTTCCACACACCCCTTGCACTCATACATCACTCTAGAACTTGAGAGGTTCTTGGTATCTACCCACCTCACAGAGAGCCTGTGCATACATGCATCTCTCCTGATCTTAAATGACTCCTTCCTACAAGAGACTTAGAATGACTGGGAGAGTCGACATGTACATGTGAAACTATACCTAAGGTCAATGAACTCATAGTTCATTTTTTTTAACTTGAGCCACCACATGGCTCATGAATTTACGTGTATAACCCAGATAATTCCTTATTTTCTTAAATACACAATCAGGTAGAATTAAAGGGATACAGTATAACCATTAAGAAAACATGCACATCCCTAAAACATTCATAGGATATACAATTTTAATCTACAATTACAGTTCAATTACACAGGATATGAGAATACTTATCTATTACAGGTTGCAGCCAACTAACTAACTGTGGGTGTTCGCCTTTCCACCCAACCATAGGCTCAGAGGCATTCATTCTTAGCGCTTTGGCCACCCCCATGCCAAGCCATGATATGACCAGGGAATTTATGCCAATTCTCAACGATCCTTTCTCTTTCACATCTTTTGTGAGGTTTATCAGATGCTTCCTCAACATCAAGATCATGGCCTTCTTCTCAGGTTCGATTCTTTGCTTACTCTCAGAGATTTATCTCTCTGTCATGACCTCGACGAGGTTTTTCACATGCTTCCTCAACATCAATCTCACGACCTTCTGCTCGTTCTCATCTAGCAAGTTTCTCGCATTCTCCATTATTCTCTTTATTCCCTTACATGCCTTGTACGCACACCCTTCCTTGAGAAGGTTATCCTTCCTATATGATTCCTTCTGTCAGAAGGAAACTCAGGTCAGTCTAGGTCTGCAAGACCCTATGGTACTTCGGGTTGACATTCCGCAACTAGACCATGTTTCCATTCATGGGGGTGGTTGATGGTTCAACTACCGGTCCTTTCTTCATTAATTGATTCCTCCTTGGGAATCGGAGGAGGTTTGTTATCCTCAACAAGGGAAATTGTTATGTACCCCAAATTTTCCAAAATAATTTTTTTTTTTGAGGAACATTAATCTTCAATTTATTCTAGAAGACTTGTTGTTAAGAGAAGTAGGTATTTATCATCATTGTTAATTTCTGTGAGATTCCTATGTTCTAGCTATCAAAATGATGAGCGATAATTTCATGAACATTTCTACTCCAACTTAACTCAATTTGAACAAAACTTCTATACGAATAATCTCCACATTCTAACAACCACCCTTTTATAACCCTTCAATCCTAATGCTACTCTAATACATATATATATATGTTGTATTAGACTTAGGATTCACAAACCTATACTCTTCCCTGCGCATAGGATTCCATGCTTGCGCGCAAGGAAAAACCTGATTTGACTTTTCGAAATAAAACTGATATGCCATAGACTATATCAACATTACAAAGGGGTCAGGAGTGTACACCCTTAGTGAAATGTTATCGGCTTAGCATAAGGTGTTTGAGGTTACTTCACATGGCCAAATAAATCGAACGCCCCCCTGTGATTACTGGTTGTGTATAGATCTTACGATTACTATTAACATAAAGATTTTGATAACAAGCTTATCCTTAACAAATTGTTTAGCCCTGCCTTAACTGAACGATGCCTTAACTAAATGATAGCAGTTAGAGTTCGATGGTCTAGTGTGTCGTGCCATGAAGGAACTTTCCTTTACTTCGCATTAACTTAATATGAAACGAAGGGTTCCTGTCAGTCGTGATTTAAACCTATGAACATGCCATTAATGGAGACCATGTGAGTGTGAAACCCAAGGTTATTACTAGACCCCTCGTCTAATATGATCGCGCTATCTCTGCCATATCACATGGCCAGAGTCATTCTTCCTACTACCACCATTTACTCTGGGTAGTAAGGGTTTACATGACTAGATCAGTTTTCGTCTTTGTGAAGTTTTTGAATTAGCTCTACGTTTTTCTTAGCGAGGGAGGTCGACGACTTCGAGAATTTTTACCCAGCAGAGGCATGCAAGTCTACCTGACTTCCCTGGTAAGTCCATAATGATCCTGTGTTCTAGTAGTTGGATGGAACCTTCAGGGTTTCATTGTAGTGGAAGAAAACACTATGTACTGTAAATCTTTTTATGACTTTCAGTGATGGTTTTTCCCCATTATTGTTATTCTTTTTCTTAACTCCCTGGACTATTCTCTATCCTGGATAAGTAGACTTCTCTTTTGTTTTATTATAAAACCTTTTTGAAAAAATAACGCGGTGCTTGTTGGCAACCAATTCACCTTTTTCTATGATCCTATAAGCTACCTACACCTATGTCTTGCAAACATCAAGTTTTTCGTCGCAATTTTCAAGTTAATGACATTTTCATTTCTTGCGATTTTTACACACTTGTTTTCATTTTGTTTTCACGACTGTAAGCATGAAAACTTCTCCTTCCAAGGTCGTATTTCGATCACTATCTGAATTGTCATGATCTTTTTATCAATATGCTTATTGCGCTCACATTACACTTATCATTACCTAGCTGGCAAATCTTTCGATCTGTACCCATTACTCATGCTTCGATTTATTATGTGGCTTGGTTTGCAATGCATTTGGATTTTCATTCATTTAACCTTTGGTTTCATAAGATACATGGGTATTATGATTAAAACTTTTATATATATATTTCTAATTTGATGCCTATGTTTATGTTTTCATAACTCTCGATGTTTTGATTATATGAAAACCCATTTGTACATTGGTTAAACTATGAATATGAGCTGTCACAATACATTGGCGCATGGTCAACATTTCATATTGGTTTCAAATTAAGCGTTCATGGTTTAAAACTATGGTGTAACGTTGACTATATGGCATAACACTTACCATTTGTTTCATAGGTTAGCCAAGCAACATGATTTTCGAACTATGCTATGATAACCAGTGGTTGTGCTTTGGAATAACTATTATGCAAGGCAATTTTATAAAGACAATGAAAAAGTTATATTCAAGAGAGAACTCATGAACAAGTGTCAGGAAGAATTTGAAAGGGATGAAATGGAACAGGCAGAAGCTGATAGGAATGCAGGGGATAGTGATTTAAAAATGCCAGCATAGGTTCCATGAAGAGGAAACAAATGCAACACACACACACAAAAGAAGCACGAAATGACATGGCAATATTTGGAAGCAGTTGCTGCTTCAAAAGCTTTGTCTTGCAGGTTTGTCAGCTGTGCACATTGGATCCTCCAGGTTTTTGATAGCTAGTCTACTTGTTGACTGCTTTGGGCCATGGCTTGTGGCCATCCATGGTACTTTTTGCAGAAATTGTTCAGACTTTTATATTGGCAGACCTCTCTTTTAAAGTGTTGTAGGTGGGCAATTAGTGCTGCTGCTACCTTCAAGAGTGGTGTGATTTCAATCTAATTGTCCTGCTGAAGCTGCTATGGAACTGGTGTATGCT